>BRDA01005368.1:40503-60659 GCA_036984385.1 Crenuchus spilurus | reverse complement strand
AAAAAACTATTTGATTTATGTGCATCTGAGGTTTAGATCTCTCAGGCATGAGCTGAATCTCTGAACCAGGCCTCAGAAAAAGAATTTGGGTAATTCTTTGGTAATGGCAATAAAACCAGCTAAGAAAATTAAATTAAATAAAATAAATATATATATATATATATAATGTTTTTATCTATATAATGTTTTTATCTGGGGAGCAGTTGGGGGTTAGGTGCCTTGCTTAAGGGCACTTCATTCATGACCTGCAAAGGCATTGAACCAGCGACCTTCTGGTCACATGGCCAGATTCCTAAACACCACAGCTGCCCTCTGGGTCTGTTGGTTACAAACAAATTTTCAGTTTTAAAATAGAAATTTTGGGCAATTTTTAAAAAATTTGTTAAAAACAAATAAAAGGATGCACTGCATGAAACTTACTGGATTCATTATTGTCTTTACAGATGTCATTGCAGAAGATCCTGGCCTCCATTTGTCAAAGGGCAGCTGAAACCACTAATGCGTATGAAAGGCACCGCATCCTGATGATGTATCACCTGTTTGTAAACCTGTTGCTACGAGAAATGAAGGATGGGTTGGGAGGATCCTGGGCCTTTGTGCTCCGAGACATAATTTACACTCTTATTCACCACATAAACAGCAGGTTTGCTGGCACTCACAAACTTACAGACCCCTAAGACCTTGATGAATATGTGTAATGGCTGGTTAGTCAGTTGTAGTACAGTAATAGTAGTCTGTGGTTGTTTTCAGGTGCACTCAGCAGGATGAGGTGTCCACTCGCAGTCTTTCCTTATGCTGTGACTTGCTGTCCACCGTTTGCCACACTGCTGTCCACTTTTGTGATGATGCACTACAGAGCCATCTGCAGGTCATTGTAGGTACTCTCACAGCACAGGTCACTGAGCAACCTGCTATATCGCAACAGGTGAGTGCAAGGAGTCTCCATATGTTTATATGGAGATAGATTTAATCCAAATTGTTTAATTGTACTTTGAAGGCATACATCTGCTTTTGAATGTACATTTGTTAAAGTGCAAATACAGAAGATGAGTTACTTTGAGGTCATATAGCATTCAGTTCCATATTCTATTATTTTAATTAATTTTATTTAAACATTAATGTCAGCTATAATGCAGTAGTGTACCTGGAGGTATAAATACATCTGATTATAATTTCTTTTGCAAATCAATCATTTAGAGCGAAAACATTCTATACAAATTGATGTAAGACCTGTCTGAGGTGACTGCAAAAATAAATATTTAGAACTGCACAAACTTATCATTTTACTATATCATCTTGAAGAAGGCATTGAACTTAACACAATGTGATTGTGCCATCTCTACCAATCGGTAGAGGTATGGTACGTTGAAAAACATCCACTAGAGGTCACTATAAGTGCAACATTTTCTTGTCTGAATGCAAACCTGAATTGCTTCATAGCACCACAAGAAATAAACTGAATCAGATGCTGAAAAACCTTTAGTGCTGTTGCACTACCACACAGATGATTGTGGTGTTTAAAAATTGAACAAAAATAGCATCTTTTGTGTTTATAGTGTATGGTCTGATTTGACTGATTTTATGTTTAAAGTGTATATTTAAAAAAAAACTGTGGGGTCTTAAAAAATGAAAATAAAAGCATTGTTTTTATTATTGCCCCCAACCAAAAAATAATAAATAAATTTCTTCTTTCTTAGTGAGGGTGTTAAAGGGTTAAAAATAAATTTAAGAGTGATTTAACTCCTAGTTAAATCTCAAAAAGTTATTGTGAAAAAGTTTGTTTGTGTTAATACTTTAATTTAAAATGTTAAAATAGTTTTTTTTTTTCATTTGTTACATGCCTTTATTAGTAACATAAAGAAAAAAATTGGTTTACTGTTGGTCAGTTTGGCTCATGAAAATGAACTACCGTATTTTCCAGACTATAAGTCGCGTTTTTTTTTCATAGTTTGGCTGGGGGTGCGACTTATACTCTGGAGCGACTTATGTGTGAAATTATTACCGTAATACATTATTACCGGAATATCATTTTACATGTTATTTTCACACTAAACCGCAAGAGGGCGCTCTAGGCCCGTGTTGCAACTGAGGATGAGTCTGATGTAAGCGATGTAGAAGAAGAAGCACCGCGTCTTCTACCTCCGGAGTTAGCGTAGTTGTTTAAAAGTGACACCGAGGATGAAGATTTCATTGGATTTTAGTTATTTGGAGTTACACGGATGGTTTAGTAATCTTTTTAGTATATTATATATGCTCTGGTTTTCTGAATAAATTTTAATATGTTATGTTAACATACCAGGCACGTTCTCAGTTGTGTCAGTAACGTAAGCATACTGTTCAATTATTCAGCCTGTTGTTGCCTCTATACTATTTTTATTTTAAATTACTTTTCAAAATGACATGTCTGTGCTTGGTGTTAGACTTTATGAAATAAATTTCCTCCAAAAATGCGACTTATACTCCAGTGCGACTTATATATGTTTTTTTCTTCTTTATTATGCATTTTATGGATGGTGCGACTTATACTTCGGAGCGACTTATAGTCCGAAAAATACGGTAATAAAAATCAGAATTTGAGTAAATTATTTATCAAACATTAAAACAAAAAATCGTACATGTAATGGATATAAAATATCTAACAGTTTAGCCTTTTTAATGAATTTATTAACAAAATAAATGTTCCACTATATTCAAATTTTTTGGAGATCATTATTTTCTTCTGTCTTACAGGTGTTAAGTCTGCTGAAGTTCCTGGTGATGGATAACCCAGAAAACAGATACTTGAGAAGGGCTATCCCTTTGCTGGAGCCTTTTCCTCAGCAGTCCATCTTCAGAGAGTTAAGAGCAGCCCAGCATGCTCTCAAATACAGCTCTGGAGCCTTCACACTCAGACAGGTAGTCACTCCCAAGCACACCTCACTTCTACAGTCATTTATTTGTTCGATGGAGCAGCCGTGGCCTGGTGGTTAGGGATCTGCTCTTGTGACCAGAAGGTTGCTGGTTCTATCCCTGGTAGGTCATGACTGAAGTGCACTTGAGCAAGGCATCTAACCCTCAACTGTGTGTCGCTCTGGATGAGAGCTAAACGGATGCTAATTGGCTCAAATGCAAATGGAGCCATAGTGATGAGAATTTTTGGATCTCATTCAATGATTTCACTGTGTTCTGTTTTTCTTTTGTAGGAGATTGAGCATTTCTTGTCTGTGACATCATGTGACTCTCTACCTCTTACACGATTGGAGGGCTTGAAGGATTTAAAAAGGCAGCTGCATACTCACAAACGACAAATTGAGCAGCTTCTGAAAGAATGTCACGGTCAGCAACACACTACAGCACTGTCACTTGTGATTCACTGCTGTTGACATTTTCCCTTCCCGTTGACTTCATCCCTTTGTTGGGACATGTAGGTTCAATTGAGAATGGAATACCTTTAAGGGTTTATGTACTGACTTCTGAAGTGCTTCTCAATGTTTGTCTAGCTGACCCAGCGGACAGTGTTCTGGTAAAACTGGTTCTGAACCTCCTGCAGCTGTGCAAACTAGCCGTCAACCATCCTGGAGGCAGAGACATCTTGGGTGAGCAGTTTCTTGCCCCTTTCACAGTCAAGACATTATCATTATACACTCACTGACCATCTCATTAAGTGCACATCTGCAGCAGGTCTGTGTCTGATCCATTTGGACCAGCACAACACATACTAACACACCACCACCACTTCAGTGTCACTGCAGTGTTGAGAAGTATCCACCACACAAATCATTTCTGCTCTGTAGGGGTCCATTGTGTACAGCAATATCCAGAGACGTCCACATGGCTAACATGAACATAGTGTATTGTGTAAGGTTTTTAAAAAGACAGAAAACTAAATGTTTACATTTTTAGGCCGTATTTTTGTTTGGATAAAAAGCATGATGCCTCATTAATGCTGTAATTTTTTTTTGCCTTATATTATAGAGGCAGTAGGGGGTTGCTTGGCAGAGCTTGGACCAGTGGACTTGTCTACCATTGTGCTGCATCACGGAAAAGACCACATCTACACTCAGGCGGCTGCGCTTTACCCTGATGCTCTTTCTCAGTGGATCTTCATCATCCTCAGCTGTATGAACAACGCACTAACACAACAGAGGTAGTATGGACTTCTGTTAGCTTTTAAATTGGTCTGTGACTATGTTGAGCTCTCAGTGCCCTTTAGAGTACCTGTACAACTCTAATTCAGAACAGGATCAGGGAATTTAATCCACATTGGGTCCATAGATGATGTGCATGAAGATAGTTTAGCCAATCTGGTCTTGTAACCGGAAGGTCGACGTTTAGATTCCTGAGCAGGTCATGACTGAAGTGCCCTTGAGTAAGGCACCTAACCTCCAGCTGCTCCCCGGGTGCTGTGGATAGGTCTGCCAACCGATTCATGTATGTTCTCACAGTGTTCACTAGTGTGTGTTTCACTGCATGGATGTGTTAAATGCGGAGGTCAGATTCTATTGTGAGCACTCAGATTTGCAAAATTTGAATCTAATCTAAACTTGTAAACATTGTATAGCCACGTTTGCTTTGTCTCTGTGTGTTTCAGTATTTATGTCCGTCAGGCTGCTGCTGTCTGTCTGAAGGATATCCTGGCCACCCAGCCTGGCTTGGATTTCTGGGAGCTACACAAGACCCAGAGGGATCCAATGCTGCTCTACCTGAGTACTTTTCGATCTCCCAAGAACAAAGCAAGTGCTTTTTTTTCGTTTGCAGCACTACAGAACTTCAGAATAACACCTGAAATTTTAAAGGATTTAAACATCTGGGCTGAAAAACACTGAATCTGATCTTCAGTTTACTCCTCAGTAGACATTTATAAGCAGTTTAAATGAGGCTGAGGACATAGAGATGGACTGGATTGATGGATTGCTAGATGGATGAATGTATAAAGCTTTGTGGAAAAAGGGATTTGTCAATAAATGTAGTTTTCTAATCTCATATTATCTGTACAGGAGCAGACAGTGAAAATGGACTTAACTTCAGTATCCAGAGATCATTTGGACAGTGTGGAGCTGTGGTCAGTCCAGCCTGGTCAGCATAAGAACTGGCTGAGGAATTTGTGCATTGCTCTGTTGGACAGTGGCGGAGTCCAAAATGAAGCTTTACTGTTGACGAGATCCCTTTGTGAGGTATTCAGACATTAAATTCCTTAACTTGTAATGATCCTGGATTAAGAATTTTACTTGGAAATGAAGGAAGGCAGATTTTTTAAGAATAATTTGTACTCGGTGAGCACTACCTGCATTTGAGCTCTTCACGCTAATCTGATATATTCTTACCAGGTGCCAGATAGTAGCTCAGTAGGTTAGGAATAACCAGCACGTAACATGGCTGAACCAGGGAATTCCTTTGTTGTACTGAAAGGATTCTTTTTCCACTGACCTCACAACATCTCTGCAGGTGAAAACCGATTTCTGCCAGAGGATGCTGCCCCTATTTATCCACAACATACTGCTGGAGGACAGAAATGGCTCCTGGAGAGATCTCCTCTCCACACATATGCAGAGTTTCTTTAGCAGGTGCTCTAAACCAGCCAACCCCAGTAGCAGGCCCACCACCCCCATGGCACCTGATTCAGGTATACATTTCTCAATAGAGTTTGACTGGGTCCAAATGAAGTTCTGTCATGTCAGGAAAAATAGTCACATCAAGTACACTACATTGTTTATTAAGGTATTACAGTGAGAGACCTGGACCTCTGATTTTAAAGGTAGCTCAGTACTATAGATCATTTTTTTAACAGGAGAGTTGGATGTTGGTGTCCAGAGCCAAACAGATAAATGCTCTCTGCGCACCATGCTAGCAGTCATCAACTACCTAAGACAACAGGGTCGACCAGTGACACCAGGGAGGTTAGTTGTCATTTACAGTTGTAAGAAAAAGTATGTGAACCCGTTGGGTTTACTTTGATTTTTTGCATAAATTGCTCATTAAATGTGTTCTGATCTTCACAACAGTAGACAAACACAGTCTTTTTAAACTAATACTGCACAAAAAATGTTTTTATTGAACACAACTTGTCAACATTCATAGTGCAGACTGGAAAAAGTCTGTGAACCTTTGGATTTAATTACTGGTTGGACCCTCCTTTGGCAGAAATAACCTCAACCAAACGTTTCCTGTAGTTACAGTTTAGATTTCCACAACGATCAAGAGGAACTTTGGACCATTCCTCTTCACAAACTGCTTCAGTTCAGCATTATTCTTGAGATGTCTGGTGTGAATCTCAATCAGGTTGAGGTCAGGACTCTGACTGTGCCACTCGAGAAGGTGTATTTTCTTCTGTTGAAGCCATTCTGTTGTTGATTTACTCCTATTGGCCGTTGTCCTTTTGAATCACCCATCCTCTGTTGAGCTTCAGTTAAGATTTCCTGCAAAATGTCTTGATAAACTTGGGATTTCATATTTCCATTGATGATTGCACTCCATCCAGGCCCTGAGGCAGCAAAGTAGCCCCTTTAAGATAATGCCCCCTCCACCATATTTCACAGTTGGGATGAGGTTCTAATTTTGGTGTGCTGTGCCTTTTTTCTCCCCACATAGTGTTATGTGTTCTTTCAAACACAATTTTGGTTCCACCTTTCCACAGAATATTTTGCCAGTAGTGCTGTGGAACATCCAGGATGCAGCAATGTTTTTTTTGGACAGCAGTGGCTTCCTCCATGCTGTCCTTCCATGAACTGTATTCTTGTTTAATGTTTTTTATTGTAGATTTGTGAACACAATGTTAGATTTGGTATATATTTCTGTAAGTCTTTAGCTGACACTCTAGGATTCTTCTTCACCTCTTTGAGCATTCTGCGCTTGGCTCTTGCAGTCATCTTTACAGGATGACCATGCCTAGGGAGAACATCAAGCCTTTTATAGAAACTTTTGTAACCCTTTCCAGCTTAATGCAAGTCAACAAGTCTTCTGAGAGCTCTTTTGTGTGAGGCATGATTCACATCAGGCAATGCTTCTTGAGAACAACAAGCTCAAAACTGCTATGTATTTTTTTTTTTAATAGGGCACGACAGCTTTAACCAGCACATCCAATCTCATCACACTGATTGGCCCCAGATTGGCTGACACCTGGCTCCAATTAGCTCTTGGAGAACTCATTAGTCTAAAGGTTCACATAATTTACATGTTGTGTTCAGTAAAATATGAAGACTTTTTTTTGTGCTGCATTACTTTAAGCAGACTGTGTTTATCTATTGTGACTTAGCTGAAGATCACAACACATTTAATGACCAATTTCTGCAGAAATCCAAGTACAGTGGTAACCCTACTTATGAGTTTAATCCGTGCAGGAGCTGAGCTCGTTAGCTGGTTTGCTCGTTAGCTGGATGCATTTTCTCCATAAGAATACATGTAAAACTGATTAATCTGTGTCAGCCGGCCAATATACAGTATACTTTAATATGCTAAATAATGTGTTTATATGGGTTTTTAAAACATAAACGAGACGACGACGACACTCGTGTAGGCTGGTGGCTAAGGAGGACACAGGAGGACGGGCGTACGTGTATGGCATGGTTACACTTATCATATGAAAAGTAAAAGTAAAATGTATCCAACTTTCTTGTTCACTAACTTTTGCTACCTTAGCGTCGCTTTCAACAGCCACTTTCACTTTCGGTCAAAGGTATTGACTGACCTCTTCTTCTACGGTAGCATCTAGGAGATGCTACGACCACAGCGCCCCTAGCGGTTTGGCATACTTGAAGAAATTTACGCTACTCGTTAGCTGGAATATTACTCGTTACCTGGAACAAAAATATTCTGAGATCTCGACTCGTTACCTGGAATACTCGTTAGTAGGGATGCTCGTAAGTAGGGTTACCACTGTAATCCCAAAGGGTTTACATACTTTTTCTTGCAGCTGTATTTTTCTCGTCATGTTCATTCTTTCTGAATTGATTGATCAGTACTGATAACTGTTTGTTGTTGTAGTACTGAATATGGAACAGTGTGCGAGTCCAACTTCTGGCTTAATCTAAACTATTTGGAAGTGGCTCAAGCAGCACAACTCTGTTCAGCCCATTTCACAGCTCTATTGTACTCAGAGATCTATGTGGATAACATTCGGACGAACATGGAGGAGAAGCACAGGTACTCTAGACTTCACTGATCAGTTTTGTGTGGTGTTAATGTAAAACCAGTCTTACAGTGGATATAGAAGTATACACACCCCTGTTTAAATTTTATTTAAAGACGAGTCAGAAGATATCTTAACTAATGCAAACAATCGTGGTCTTTACATTAGATGCTGATAGATGCCAGTTTAATAATGTTATTACGAGGCTGTGGAAAGACAGCTGATGTTTACCACACATTTTGTTTTACATCTGTATTTATTGACTTGCATTTGGCATTTCAGAGCTCAGTCTAGAACATCAAGGAAGATCACGTTTGACGATGCAAGCCAGAACCTGTCCATCGGCAGTATGTCAGAGAAGAGTGCGGAAGACTCGGGCATCAGTCTGCAGGTTTTCTTCAGTCACGTTATGTTAAAATGTATCAAATTCTTATCCCACACCATTATTACCTTCAGTCTTGTGCATTTTGCAGGAACTCTTGATTGAGGTGTACAGGAGCATAGGGGAACCTGATAGCCTGTATGGATGTGGAGGTGGCAAATTAATTAATCCTCTAACCAGGTTGGTCCTGTCTAATGCAATTTTATTTGGAACCTGACACAGACATATTAGTCTACCTTGTTTGAAGAAGGCATAGTTGACTAAAAGACTAATAAACAGTACCAATCAAATGTTTCTGGACATTCAGTGGTTTTTCATTAAATAAAAATATTCTGCATTGCAGATTAATTCTAAAGTCATCCAAACTATGAATAAATACATATGCAATTATTTAGTAAACAAACAAGTAAACAAACCAGAATATGTTTATATTTGACATTCTTCACAGTAGGCACCTCTTGCACAGCTTTCTTGGCATTTTCTCAGTCAGCTTTATGAGGTAGTCACCTGGAATGGCTTTCAGTTAACAGCTGTGTCTTGTCAAGAGGTCATGACTTGCATTTCTTGCCTCTTAATGTGTTTGAGACATCAGTTGTGTGTCTACTTTGAAAAATCTAAAACATGTTTTGGTTTGTTTAACACTTTTAAGTTTACTACATGATTCCTTATGTGTTCCTTCGTAGTCGGGATGACTTCAGTGTTAATTTACAATGTAGGGAAGAAACCATTGAATGAGTCGCTTTGGATAAAAGCGTCCGCTAAATGCAATGTAATGTAATGTAATGTATTGAGATGGTGTGTCCAAACTTTTGTCTGGTACTGTAAATAACAATGAAAGTTCATTCTAATTGGTTTAATCTTATTTTCCTAGTACAAAACAGTTCTACTACCAATTTCAGCATAACCCAAAGTTGATTTTTCCATTTCGTTTGTGGTGCCTCAGAATCAGGACGTATGAGCATGAGGCCATGTGGGGAAAAGCTCTGGCCTCATATGACCTTCACTCCAACCTTCCAGAAGCGACAAGGCAGGTCGGCATACTGGAGGTAATTGTTGACCTGAAAAATGGCACCACATTCAGAAATATTCTTAATCAAATGTTTGCTCATATTCACAATCACACAGCAGACTTTAGAAAACATTTACATGTTTATTAAAATGTGCATTCAAATCTGTTAAAATCCATGTGTAGTGCACTAGTACATGCACAGCAGTGATACTGCATAGTCTGACCATATGAAACTCCTCCCTCACTTAAATGTAACATTTTTTTCCCTCCAAATATCTTCTCTGTTTGATAAAATATGTAAACACTTCTTCCACACGGAATGAGTCTGTTTAAAGTGTTAAGCTTAGGTTGTAGACTAATTAGAGTAATTAATGTATGTAAGCAAACAGTGGTGCTTGAAAGTTTGTGAACCCTTTAGAATTTTCTGTATAAAGAAACATTTCGTTGCAGTGATTGCTTTTCTCTAATTTGTTTAACTGGGTTCTCTTGATGATGTTTTAGGTCATATTTATGCAGAAATATAGAAAATTCTAAAGGGATCATAAACTTTCAAGTACCACTGTATCTATTGACTTCATTCAGGGTCTGCAGAACTTGGGACTGTGTGGCATTCTCAGCACATATCTGGGTGGGCTGGAGAGAGAGATGGTGGAATGGGGGCCTGAGCTCCGAGAGCTCCGTTTTCAGGCAGCATGGAGAAGTGCACAGTGGGACAAGGACCTGCCTGGGAGGTAGGCATGCACTTTGTGTGATATCCATGCAACAGTGCATCAGTTTGCTTCACAGTTGAACTGTGAGACCTTCCATCACACATTCCTCTCTCCACATCACTACTACCACGCAATGTCTGCTGGCTGAGGTGTCTGCCGTCCGATTAGTCAGATAGTCCAGCCATCCTGGAGATCCTGCGCTTTTACTACAGCAAAGAAAGAAAAGGGAAAACGTAAACAAAGAAGGCTTTGACATAAAAAGGAAGAAAACAGAGACTCAAAACAAAAGCTCTAATCAGCTTATATTTGAGCCCTTGATGTGCTCATTGGTTTGTATTTTTCCTGCCTTTCCCACTCAGTTTGTGCTTTAACCTGCTGTTTCCACAGTGGCCACAAACAGTAGCGCTGTGCACTGCTAGCCAGTAGGTCGGAGGTTTGGTCTCCGCAGTCAGTGGTGTGCACAAACTTCTCTTCGTTCAGTTTCTCTCTCCTTTTGCACCT
Source organism: Crenuchus spilurus (assembly GCA_036984385.1). Lineage (NCBI taxonomy): Eukaryota > Metazoa > Chordata > Actinopteri > Characiformes > Crenuchidae > Crenuchus > Crenuchus spilurus. The sequence goes on along the minus strand of BRDA01005368.1, from coordinate 49,953 downwards.
CACTGCTTGTCAATACTCTTTCCCCCGCTTCCTAACCCACGTTAAACAGGTTTCCATCTTGGCTCCTCCTACCTTGCCATTAGAGTAATAAATATAAAATATTACCATTCTGAAAAAAAATGAACTTTTTCCCGATATTCAAATGTTTTTTTTGTTCTTTTTTTTTCTGGAGAAAAGTTCAGGATTCCCAGCTCTTAATGGACCAATCAGTAGACGCCTGAGCCAGCAGACATTCCAATGTGTGAGTGATAGGGGGAGTGAGAGCACCATCTACCCGCCCAGAGAGAGCACAGCCAATTTTTGCTCTTTTGTTGATGGCAAACTGCATGACCGGGATTTGAACTCGCGATCCTCTGGTCACAGTGTCAGCATCTTAGGCTGCTGAGCCACTCGGGGCCAATATTCAAATGTATTGATGTATGACTGTAGGTGCTGAAAAATGTACACAAACGTACACACATACACACACATGTATTTTTGTAACATTCTTCTTTGAATTAGAATTTTTTGCTTTTTTATTTTGCAGAAGTGAGAAGCTAAATCCTGGCTTCAATGAGTCAGTGTTTGCTGCTTTGCAATCTCTGAAAGACAAGGACTTCTCTGTGTTTGAACAATCTCTGGAATATGCCAGGTAAACATAGAACAAACACAAACAATTCACACTGCTATAACAGTCATTTACCACAGAAATGGTGGTACTACTTGTCTAAACACATATCTTAAAATAAGCCCGATTTCTGTATTTGTGTCTGTATGCATGTTTTCTCAGAGGTCATGTTGTGGAAGAGCTCTGTCGCCGCAATCTGGAAGCTGTGTCTTCTCTCTACCATGCTCTCTGTAACTTGCAGATGATTGAAGAACTCCAAAGTGTCAAATCACTGTTTTTAAGGTAAGACTGCATTCAGTGAACATTGAATTTCTTTAAAATTTCAGGATCTTTTGTCCTTGATACATTCCGTCTGATGTCCTATGTTGGGTTTTTGAAGGTTATCATGTAATTCCGTTCAAGAGGACCATTATAGTAGAATATTTAGTCTCCAGAAATTAGAATGTTGTGTTTTTGTAATTTACTTAACATTAAAATTGATTTTTATTTGTCACATGCCTTTATAAGTGCCATATATTTTATTTTCATTAAGTGACATATTTCAAGGTTTTTTTGTTTTATTATTGATACTGTTTGAATAGTAATTTACTAACTTTTGAGTTCAGAACTTTGTAAACATAGATGTAATCTACACAGTTAGTCATTACAGTTTTTTTAGAAATTGTATGTGGTTTTATTTCTGATGTTTAGTGATTGAGAGTTGACACTGTTTTCACTTAGCCACTAACCGTACATTGAATATTCATGAGATAGGTGTGCGCACTCAGGTGAGAGATATTTGTTCAGGTGCAGCGATCTTTGTTTATAGAGACCAAATGGGCATTTGCACACTTTCCTGGACCACTAATCCTCCAATGGAATGTCTGGATTTTCCATGTTGTTATCATATGAATGACAGATTGCATGAGAGGGTGGGGAAAAAAGCGCAGCGCTCTGACTCGTGGTGAAAAATGTGTCACTGCTTAATTAAGCTTCTCTCACAAGAATCTAAAAATATATTTCAATCCAAGCGAAATATATTTGAAAAATAGACCCTTTCAGCTGTCCAAGTGATGTTTAGTTTTGTTTCTAGGATAAAATCTAACCGTTATATGAAGTTATATAAATGTTTTTTCAGAATTTTTATTAATATTTCACAGCTGCAGCGCCAACTTCAGAGGGTTAATTCACTCAATTTGAGGTTCTGAATTTATGTGCTTTTATTCATACTGTTCAACATTTAAAAGTTTAGAAATAGTTTGTTATGTAATGAATTTAAAATGACAATGATCTTTTTCAACAATGTTCTAATGTTTACATGGTAAGCCCTCTATCAAGATATGTATTGTATCATCATGTTCTTGCCAGTATGCAGCACAGTTTATGATATCAGGACCAGGACGAGTCATGTAACAGTGATGAAAAAACTATACATTGTAGAGGGCTAGTGCATTGATATTCTATTGTGTTATATCCAGGGGTGTTGCACCAAATTCTGGGCCCTATAGACAAGCAGTGCCCAGGGGCCCTCGCCCCTATTGTCAAATATTATTTCCTTTAGTATTTAAAGAAAAATAAAATTCCAGACTCCTCAAGGGCCCTTGCCCCACTTGGGGCCCTGGTAACTCAGTCCCACTTTTCCCCCCACTACCACGTCCCTGGTTATATCTGAGCACATCTGTGAACTGGTGTTATGTGAAGATGTATGCATTAGACTCCTGTCTGTCTGTCTGTCTTCTGGCTAGGCCTATTACTGACTCTGAGCTTGTGGAGGTCTACAGTAAGTGGCATCAGCACTTGGAACTCTTAACAGACAGCGACTTCGGCTTGATTGAGCCAATTCTGGCTCTGCGGTCATCCATTCAGGAAACAATGCTCATGTGTGAGACTGACCCAGGCAGGAAGAGTTACCTCAGCTCCACCTACTCCTCCCATTTGATGGAGCTGTGCAGGCTGGCTCGATCAGCAAACAACACACAGGTTTATGTTTTACACAGTTTGCAGATTGATGTCGGGCTTTATAATGGAAGCAGGGTTTCACAATTATATGTACTTTATCCTTTTTATCATCAGCATCATTGTCAGCATCTGTCGAATTTTAAATGATTAAATTTTAAATCTTGTTTCACTCAAAAATTGTATGTACACAATTTTTTACTTATCAAGCAGCCAAAACATTTGAGATGTTGGGAAATTTTACCCAGCATGACTAAAGCCCTAATAGGCTTTGATTAGGTTATCAGCATTGACTAACCTGGCAAATGTTGTTCTATGGGATGGCATGTAAGGACCCGTTTTTGGCACCTTTGTTTTTAAGAATGTAGATAAAATACTGTGTTGGCTTTGTGTTGGTTTAGTTACGTAAAATTTACATAATTTAAATTTCACTATACATAACCTACATTTATTTCTAGCTGGCAGAACGAGCAGTGTTTCAGATGAAGCAGCAAGGTGGGGTGAGTACGGGCACTGTCACCTCATGGGCCTGGCAGCTGGAGGAGGCCCAAGTCTTCTGGGTGAAGAGTGAACATGGACTGGCACTCGGGCTGCTCCGACAGATGATTGACAAGCTGGACGATCTGGTTGGTGGCAGTCTTAGGAAGACCTTGAATGTCTAGGAGATTTGCTTTACTATACAACTCTGATATTTCAGACTATATTAGGTACAGAATTGGATTCTGTGTCGTTTTGTCCTCCAGTATCTGATCCTGCATTTTTAAAATGCAGTAAAAGGCAAAATTATATATATATAAAAAAAAAATAAGATTAGAAGATTTCGTCCAATGCCAACATAACCTGCTGTACAGTTTCTTTCTTTTTGATGTGTGTTTGTGTGAACAGATGGATGTAAACCCAGCTGTTGTACCCGTATACGCTGAGTGTCTGAGACTGTGTGGAAGCTGGCTGGCTGAGACTTGTCTGGAGAGTCCTGCTGTCATATTGGAAAGTTATCTGGAGAGAGTACGTATTACTTGCACACATCAGGATTATAGGGTAATATAATGTTTTGACTTCCCATTGCTTTACAAATTGCAGCCTTACCGGGTACCAGGTGAAGGGTAGCACCATCTCAGAAACCACTAACTTTGTGGAATGTTGTAGAGCTCCCGTAGTGAAGACGTACGGAATAGCAGTTGTTCTCCATGGGCCTTTGATGCCAGAGGGGTATGACAAATATGTCCAGTGGTTCAGGGCAATCAATAGACTGGTTGACCTCTATAATGAACACTGAAGCAACAAGGAAATGTCAGGGATCATGTCATGTGGCATCTCTGACGACCTAAGCCGATTTCATTCCAAACCAGTGGTGGTCATTATATTCTGTTATGACCGTGTAGAATCTGTTTTATAGCTTTTTTCTTAATAAAATGTTACCAGGCTGTACAGTTAATTGTGACCCATGGTGGAGCTCCAGACCCCAAACTGCAGAGCCAGAAGACCCAGGCATTCCTGTCGCTTGCCCGCTTCTCTGATGCACAATATCAGGGTATCGAGAACTACATGAGGTCATCAGAGTTTGAGAACAAGCAGGCTCTATTAGAAAAGGCCAGAGAGGAGGTGGATCTCATGAAAGAAAGAAAAGTAATCAACAACAGGTCAGCATCTGTTTTTTTTTTTTTTTTTTTTATCCCATTTTTTTCTTCCAGTGTTATCTTTAGCCTGTTGTAGGTCAGCTCCTACATTATATCAATATACAGGGGTTAGACAATGAAACTGAAACAGCTGGTTTTAGACCACAATAATTTATTAGTAGGTGTAGGGCCTCCTTTTGCGGCCAATACACATACACATACACATTATACTTATATAGCGCCTTTCTAGACACCCAAGGATGCTTTACAATCAACACACTCCATTTACACACACCGGTGAGAAGCGGCAGCCAATCACGCACAGCGTACTCTCAACCGGAAGCGACCGTCCACCTGGAGGACTGCATTGAGCACTAGGGGGATCACCCAGGACAGAGTGCCAACCATATCTGGGCATACATACATACATTCATTCATTCATACATACACACCAGGGTAATTTTAGAGTATCCAATCCACCTGATCTCCATGGGTTTTTTTGGACTGTGGGAGGAAACTGGAGACCCCGGAGGAAACCCACGCAGACACGGGAAGAACATGGAAACTCTGCTCAGATACAGAATTGAACCGAAGACCTCAGTGCTGAGAGGCGAATGTGCTAACCACTAAGCCACCGTGCCGCCACAATACAGCGTCAATTCATCTTGGGAATGACATACAAGTCCTGCACAGTGGTCAGAGGGATTTTAAGCCATTCTTCTTGCAGGATAGAGGTCAGGTCACTACGTGATGCTGGTGGAGGAAACCGTTTCCTGACTCGCTCCTCCAAAACACCCCAAAGTGGCTCAATAATATTTAGATCTGGTGACTGTGCAGGACATGGGAGATGTTCAGCTTCACTTTCACGTTCATCAAACCAATCTTTCACCAGTCTTGCTGTGTGTATTGGTGCATTGTCATCCTGAATATTTTGAGCAAAACTGTGCTCTTACCCTGCTAATTGAACCTTCACACTCTGCTCTTACTGGTGCAATGTGACATTAATGAAGATTGGCCACCAGACTGGTCCAATTTAGCCATGAAACCTCCCACACTAACATGACAGCTGTTTCAGATTCATTGTCTAACCCCTGTAGCTAGCATTAAGTGAGTTGATGTAATTGTTTTGTTCATTAAAGCTGTAAATGTTTTCTTTATCAGTACTTGTAGCCCTCATTGGCTCCTGTTGAGGTAACGGAATCTATTAAATATTTGTAGGTACACCGTGAAGGTACAAAGGGAACTAGAGCTGGATGTGAGAGCTCTGTCCAACCTACAGGCTGATCGCAGCCGCTTCCTCATCAATGCTGTGGAGAACTACATCCAGTGCTTGGAGCTGGGCGAGGAGCACGACACCTGGGTTTTCCGCCTGGCCTCACTCTGGCTGGAGAATGCTGATGTCAAGGATGTCAATGACGTGATGAAGGTGAGGAAACGTCTTTTATATAATGATTCTGATGCGACAGTGAATGTCAGGGTTTGTTCTTTTTGTTTTTGTGTTAGGAAGGTGTAAAAAAGATTCCATCCTACAAGTTTCTGCCCCTCATGTACCAGTTGGCTGCACGCATGGGCACCAAAGTCTCCAACCCAGTCACGGCAGAAGATGTGGGATTCCACAATGTTCTCTATGAGGTACTTCTCATCTACATTATGTAGATTTATTGTTTTTCCTTGTATGTAATTTAGGAGCTTTTATTGTGCTTTTACACTTTTTCTTTTGTTCTTCATGGTCTGAATTGTTTCAAAATTTTTGCATCTATTGCATCTCAAACATTTGAATATTGTGAGAAACTTTGGGTTGATAATTTAACCCTTCGGGAACAAAACCAAACCGAAATTCTGCATAAACACTTATACATCTTGAGATTGTATCCTAGAAACAAAACGAAACACCCCAGAAACCTTAAAGGTTTACATTTCAAATATATATAGCTTGAATAGAAATATTTTTTTTTTAGATTCTGGTAAGAGGAGCTTAAATAAGCAGAGACACGTCTGTGAGAGCGACTTAGACAGCTGCGCATATTTTCCCACCAAATGATGCGAGCTGTCATTCATATGATAATGACATGGTAATTTCGGATATTCCATTGGTGGAACAATAATCAATCTCATCTGAAGTGATCCTGAACAAAAGATTCTCCTCTCACACCTCTCATTAATATTACATTTTGGAGCCACTGAATGAGTCAAACTCACATCAAGTCACATTTGACATTTATTATGCTCTCTAAATCAAATCAAATACAATTTCTAAAAACTGTAGTGACCAGTGGGAAAGTAACACTCCTTATTCAGTTCAGAACTCAAAAGTCTTGTTGAAATGTTTAGAGTGTTTTTTCACAATATATCAGCACATCTGAAAATGTTTTTTTAAAAAAGTCTAAGTTTAGAGTTGTTTGTGCTGAACAAAAACATAAAATAATGTATAAAATAAATGTAAAAAAATAATTTAGGTGTAATTTGTGAAAAAGTCAATGCAAGTGTCTGAAAATCCCTTAGACTCCAGAGGGATAATGAAAAAACATATTTTATATTCATTACATGTAAAGTGACACATTTCAAGAGTGAACCTACTTACAACACTCAATGGTTTGTCCAGGGAGCTTACGTTTGAGTATCACTGCACACCCATAATGCTTTTTTAAACTTTCCTAACGGGTCTTTTGTTTGGTTAGCTCATTTGTCGGACATCCATGGACCATCCTCATCACACACTCTTCATCATCCTTGCACTGGTCAACGCCAACAAAGACGAAAACTTTTCTCGCAGCCGCCTGTCCAAGAGCAGCACTCGTCAGCCCTCACCGCTTGACCTGGTACAGAATCAGTGACTCACATAACACCTGTCCAATCACATGACCTGCCTGCTCATGATATGAATATAGTGTAAATAGTAAATAGTGGTTATAAATGTTATAGTTTCCTTGTATTTATAGTCAAGATTGTAAAACTTTTGCTATTATTGATGTTCTTGTTCTACAGGAGAGAGCTGAAGTAGCACTGAAAGTCATCAACATGATCCGGCAGCAGAAAGCTCAGATGATCCGGGGTATCGAAACTCTCTGCAATGCCTATATCACCCTGGCGTACATGGATGCAAGTCGGCATAAAACCGAGAAGAGTGAGTATCTTCGATTAAAAAAACCTGAAAGTTAAAGTTGATATAATCACTAATTTGCTTTATTTTGTCTCTGACCACCTTCATATACAGCAGAATCTGTAAGGAAGAAGAATTTGTAGAATATGATTGCACAGGTCACTCATAACTATTTACAACACAAATAACAATGCTGGGCATTTTGTGTGCTTGTACAGAGGCAATACCCATTCCAGCAGACCAGCCCATCATGCAAATCAGAGACCTAGATGTTGTTATCCCAACTATGGAGATGAAGGTAAACAATGACTGTCTTGCTGTGAATTATTGAGCCTCAGAGTCTCAGTTGTGTCTCTATTGTTGTGCAGTGGACTCTTGATCATGTACAGAGGCTTATTCTGTGGTCATTGATGTTTTCCTGGATACTGATATTTGTTTCTTTGTGTGTCTGTGTATGATACAGGTTGATCCATCAGGCAGATATGAGGATCTTGTCACCATCAGGGCATTTAAACCTCACTTTCATCTGGCTGGAGGCGTCAACTTGCCTAAGATCATTGACTGTGAGGGTTCAGACGGCAAGAGCAGGAGACAGCTGGTCAAAGTGAGTGTGATAAGTTGTGATTCATACTATTTTTAGTTAATATAGTTCAGACCAGTGCAAAGTCTGTACTGTCAAACATTTTAAAGTAATTTTTAATGGAATGGTTCATACAGAGGTCATATTTACACAGTTTTCCACTTAGAACAAGTGTAGTTAATGAGCCAATAGATACTTGGAGTACAAGTTTTGGTTTAGGACACAGTATGACTTTTATTATGAGCTTTAAAAACAACTATCTAAACTGGCTTACTGTACGGTGAAGTTTTGTTAGATTTTTAAAGCTCACAGTAAGACATACTGTATCCAAAACCACATCAACTATGTTTGAGACCTTAATTAAGATCTGGGTGCAGTTTAAGGGAATTTAAATGTACTTTTAAATGGGTTAATACAGAGGACCATTGAGGTCTCAATAAACAATGATGGTTAACACAGGACCACTGAGGTCTCAATAAACAAAGAAGGCTAATACAGCTAAGCAAGCTAACAAGCTAAGGACACTAACAGAACAAACATACACAAGCCTGGAAAAAAAGGAAGACAAAGGGCTACATTAGAGTGTGCAAAGCACGACAATACCATGTAAATATCACTCCTTCAGACTTGGCTTAAATAGACCTGATAATCAGTGTCTCAATAGGACACAGCTGGAGAGGGAAGTCACGGGTGTTCAGAAGACTGCAAGGGATACAGGGAGTGTGGTTTATAGGGACTATTTTATTGTTATATAATAGCTTTTATGTTATGCAAACTTTTAGTGGTTAGTATGTTATTATGTATGTGCCATCCAGCTGTAGGATTAATTGCTAACAACCTGAATTGGTTGTTGTACAGGGCCAGGATGACCTGAGGCAGGATGCGGTCATGCAGCAGGTCTTCCACATGTGTTCCACAGTTCTTCAGCGCAACGCAGAGACACGCAAGAGGAAGCTTAACATTCGGCGTTACAAAGTAAATCCTTACTTACTGCCTTTCAAAGATATAATAGTTTATTAGGTGCAGTCATAGCACACAGCTTGTATTTAAAGAACATTTACAAGTGTAGATCTATTGATTGTAGCCCATAAGTTGTTGTACAAGTTATCAGCCACCCTGACCAGATACCATTTAAGTGGTTGGCTTTTGTCAACACAGCAGGCACACTGAGAGTCTGTGTTGTGCTGCTATAGCTGTGTCAGGCACAGGAGCATTTGTCTTATTTTTTAATCATGCACAATCAAAAGTCAGAAGAGTTTCAGGAACCCTATCCACACCCACTTCAAAAAATGGGATTTGCAACACAGATTGTGCATAAGGGAAAAAGACGAGCTATTCACAAGGCATACAGATAAAGTATATGTCTAGAATAGGGCTGCCACAAACGATTATTTTTATAGTCGACTAATCACCGATTATTTTTTACGATTAGTCGACTAATCGGACCATACGTTAATTGAGTATAAAACATACAGCTTATCGCACTAGAATGCAACTGCTATTATATAAGCATCATTAAATTTTAGCTATATGCTAACTAAAAATAAAAACGATTAAGATCATAGTTCGTTAAACCTGTAATAAAATATGCAGCTTGTGCAACAAACAATTA
>BRDA01005368.1:17722-39325 GCA_036984385.1 Crenuchus spilurus | reverse complement strand
GCTAATTTTAGCAGCTAACTAGCTATTTAGCTTACCGAGATGACGGTCCCTCTTCATCATTGTCACAATCAGCCACAACAAGCTTCCTTTTCAGGTGCTCGTACATCGCAGTTGTGCTGCCGTGGAAGGCAAGTTCTGACTTGCAGATATTACATTGCACACCTTTCTCATTCATTTTCTTAAAATGATCCCAGTCTTTTGAGCTCCGTTGCCGGGTAGCCATGATAGCAGAGCCTGTCTGTATAATGTCCTGTGACATCATCCACGGCTCCTCTTACCACTACTGCGCATGTGCGTCAAGGAAAGAAAGGCAGACTCAGCAGTGGAAGGTGAGAAAAACGCAGCAGTTTGGAGAGAAAAAGAAAGTAAAAAAAAAAAAAAAAAAAAAAGCGACGCATCAACTATTAAATTAGTCGTCGACTATTTTAATAGTCGACATAATCGTGACTAGTCGACTAATCAGGGCTGCCCTAGTCTAAAAACAGTGAAAGTAATTGTGCATTGTGTTAAACCTCGGCACACAAATTCACCCACTTACACCAGATGTAGTTGATAAACCAAGAAAGGTTTGGAGTCCAAATTTTGCTTAATTAATCCAAACATGTGTTGCCTGATTGACTACATCTAAATATGTAAACATCATTCCCGATTTATCAGTTCCTTTAACCTGTTTGTCACAATTGTGCAAAATGTCTATAATATCTGGTGTTGGTCCCTGTTGCACCTCTATGGCAAGTGATGCACTTTATCAAATGTTGACACAAAGCATCTGTAAAATGGGTAATCCCTTTAGTGTGATAGGTGCATGTAGTGTTGTGATGTAAATTTGTAAGTGTATGTACAGTTTCTGGTCCCTGTATTTGCAGGTGGTGCCTTTCTCCCAGCGGAGTGGTGTTCTGGAGTGGTGCTCTGGTACTGTACCCATAGGAGAGTTCCTGGTCGACCCCCAGAAGGGTGCACACAAGCGTTTTCGGCCCCAAGATTGGACCAACTTGGCCTGTCGCAAGAAAATGATGGTACACCTACATGCTCTTTTACCTTCAATTGGCTCATTTGTATCATTTATAGTATGAGACGTTGTGCAAAGTGTCCAATATTGCGTACATTCTTTATGTGATTTGTGTTTTTGCTTCAGATGTCATTTTACAGGTGCAAAAATATAACTGTATATTCCATAACTGTCTTTAATTAAATGGTTGTGGTATAGGAGGCTCAGAAGTTGGCATTTGATGCAAAGCTACAGGCATTCACAGAAGTTAGTCAGAACTTTCGACCTGTCTTCCGTTACTTCTGCATGGAGAGATTCCTGGACCCAGCAGTATGGATGGAGAAAAGACTGGCATACACTCGCAGTGTGGCAACTTCATCTATAGGTACCAAGGCACTGAATAACATCATAATGGGAAATAATGATAGCCAATCAGATGTCTTTTAAATATGCATAATAGTTACTAGCATAGCTATTTTAGTTAGCAATACTAGAATTTTTGGGTCAAATATTGGGCTGCTTTTACAGTGGGCTACATCGTTGGCCTGGGTGATCGGCATATTCAGAACATCCTGATAGATGAGCAGACCGCAGAACTGGTTCACATAGACCTGGGTGAGTGGATATGAAAGAAATTCGTAATTCTGTTAACACATCAGTTGTCCGTTTTAACTGGGATGTGTTTCCTGTAAAAGGTGTTGCCTTTGAGCAGGGGAAGATTTTGCCCACTCCCGAGACTGTGCCTTTCAGACTGTCCCGAGATATAGTCGATGGAATGGGCATCACTGGGGTGGAAGGAGTCTTCAGAAGGTCAGTTCCTGATGGTGTTGCTTAGAGAATTATGGTTATTTTTGTTTTGTTGCTATTACAATTCAACCACAAATTTTTGATGAAGGTGCTGTGAGAAGACCATGGAGGTTATGAGGAGCTCTCAGGAAGTTCTCTTGACCATAGTGGAGGTAGGGCAGCTTTGAACATGAACCTGATAGGAATGATATACACAGAATACCACTACGTCTGGTAATCTCAAATTGTTATTTGTGGGGGGGGATGAACAGGTGTTGCTGTACGACCCGCTGTTTGATTGGACAATGAACCCACTGAAGGCTTTCTACCTGCAACAGCAACAGGATGAGCAGGCCGAGCTGAACGCCACCCTCAACCCCACTCCTGCTGGAGAGGAACCTGACAACCATCGAAAGTCCAGGTTTGACATAACGTTCCGCTCACTGTCCAGTTCATTAGGTACACATACTACTTACCTTGTACCTACATGCATTGTCCATTGCAGCTCCACTGACCATATAGATTTCAGACTGTAGTCCTACTTTGTTAGCCTCCTTTCACCCTGTTCTCCAACCCATCTGCTCATCACTTGAAAATGTTCATGCTGGGTCTGACAGACAGGTGTCAAAGCTTGCTGCAAAGTGTTGATCCCTGCCTACTTACAAAAGCACCTACAATGGGCAATGAGCATCAGAAGTGGCATTCGGTCTCATTGCTTTACTGCTGTATGCTTTGCTTACTTACACATTAACATGGTGCAGCATCAGCTCCGTTTGTTTAAGTAAACAAAGCTAATTAGAATGTGAATCCCTCTAGCACCTATTGTGCATTCGCTACATCCCCTATGCCATACACCACACTCCTTCAAATGTAAATGTGTTCTCTACAGTGGTACTTTGAAGTTTGCGAATCCTTTAGAATTTTCTATATTTCTGCATAAATATGAGCTAAAACATCATCAGATGTTCACACAAGTCCTAAAAGTAGATCAACAGAACCCAGTTAAACAAATGAGACAAAATATTATGTATCTGATGTGCTCCCCCTTTGCAGCAATAATTGCAACTTAAACATTTCTGCTAACATTTTTTGGTAAAATGACTTAATTAATTAATTATTCCAATATTTGAACATGTCTGACAGCACAATTTTATCTGATGTGGTACTGTGATGCATTCTTTTACAGCATTGACAGTCAAAGCTTCAACAAGGTGGCAGAGCGGGTGCTGCTGCGCCTGCAGGAGAAGCTGAAGGGTGTGGAGGAAGGGGCAGTGCTCAGCGTGGGTGGGCAGGTCAACCTTCTTATTCAGCAGGCCATGGACCACAAAAACCTCAGCCGCCTCTTTCCAGGATGGCAGGCGTGGGTCTGAAACGTACTAGTGCATCTCTGAAAATTAGAATATTGGGTGGGGGGGGGGAATGTTGAAATTGAAAAATTAACTCAAACAGGAAGTGAAATATTTTAATAGTGAGATTCTGGATTTTTGATTTTCATGAAGCCAATACTGATCATCAGTAAAATAAAAAGGCTTGAAATATGTCACTTGTAATGAATATGTGACATTTTACCTTTTTGAATTCAGTCATGAACACATGAACGTTTTTCACAGTATTGATTTTTTTGGCACTAGTAGACACTGCAAAAATTGAATGAGCTTTAAGAACTGCTAAAGTACTGTTGTACCTGTTAACTCAGGAGTTATGTGTACTGTAAGTGTGAAATCAGTAATCATCTGACTGTTCGCTAAAATATTCTCTAAAGCAGATATCAGGGCTATGGTTCAGTACTCGGTCAGCAGTTACATGTAAATAACCTGAATTAAGCTCAAATGTGAAAGTTTAGTGTCAATCCTGTTTCTATCAGTTTCCACACTGCCTTTTGTTTGTTCATTTTATGTTATGTTATGTTATGTTAATAACGCTCTCATGTATTTTTGATGAACCTGTGAATTTTTTATTTTTTTTTTTTAGCTTGTGACGGAAGGTAATATAAAGTAATTATTGGCACTTTATCAATCAAAAATATTTCATCAGTAGGTTGTTATCATATAGATTCATCACTGCATACATCAGGAGAGCTATATTGACTTCAGTACAATAATACCAGACACAATTAAGTCAATTATGATCTGTTTTTGACTTCCCCCATCAAACTGTAATTCCACAATGACAAAAATACTGAATTTACAAAATTTAATCTTTCTTCCACAAGACATCAATATGTTAAAGGAAACAAAAATAAATACTGACAATGAGAATGTTGTAAAAATAGTCTGACATTGTATGTAATGCAAATAAAATGTTTTCCCAATGTGTTTGTGATTTACCAGGTCTTCACTGCACAGTGCTGTTGGCTAAGCTCCTCATCAGTTATTTTTGATTAATAAACACTAACAAAGTGGCAGACTAAATGTAACAGTGAAGAATAATCCAGCCACTGGTAGACCTAAAGACATTTGTTTTTTGGAGCTCAATTTTCTACTTAAAGCATTTCAGTTAATAATTTGTATCTTTCCAGATGAAGGCCAGTGGTGTAAAAATGAGGGCGAGTCAAAAATAATCCAGACTCCGTCCTCATGTCTTTCTTCCAGCTGATGGTTGACGTTTAAACTTTGTCTTGGTGATCGAGGATGTTTCCGTTCCATACACTGCTGTTTACTCAGGTTCGTAGTGATGAATCCATGTCTTATCATCAGTAATGATTCTTTTTTAGAAACTTTAACCTTCAGGTGTAGCTCCAAAAACGTCTGCAAAAAATCTATGCATGTTTCGTGCAAATCGGAATTGGGCTGGCCATTTTTTATTGCGCTGCAGCCATAAATGAACAGCAGTTACTATGGACAGAAAGAGTTAATAAGACATTGCAGCAAACAAAAGTTTTAATATAACTAAAAATGTGGACTCACTTTTACAAATATCCTAATCAGATTACTTTTAACTGGGCATATCTATATTTGAACATCTGGAATGCCTAACAACCCTGTCTGAACAATGTGAACCCAGTAAACATCTCAGATGTCTATGAAATGTCAACCATTACATCTGGAATACATATTTAATAGCATTTGCTCACCTGCAGTATGTCATTCATAAGAACTTGATACACTTAAAACAGTTCTGTACATACAGATTGCTGCTTGGTTGGCCTATACACCAGTCTGCCATAACATTAAAACCAACTCTTTGTATCTACACATTGTTAATTTTATCAGCTCCACTGACCAGTTAGGTGTGCTTTGTAGTTCTACAATCACAGACTGTAGTCCATTGGGTTCTCACCCTGTTTCTCAGTGTTCACCACCACCAAAGATATTACTTAGGTGGTGGATCATTCTCAACACTGTAGTGATAGTGATACTGATGGGGTGGTGGTGTGTTGGTGTGTGCTGTACTGTCCACTCTGTTATTAAAAAAAAATAAAATAATAATAATAAAAGAAAAAAAAATTTGAGAAATTCAAAAAGAGAAATTCTGTGGAAAATTCACACTAAATAATAAATGTGCCCACAAATTTGCTTAGTGTACAACAATAAGCATTTTTGTGACATTTAAACAGATGATCTATTAGAGAAAATTTTTTGTAAATGTGATTGTACAGGATCTCGGTGTAATGCAATGATTCTAGGAAAAACCCCTAACTTCATATAACTTTGTGGTTACATATCTTTTTTTTTATTATTGAATATTAATTGAATTAATTCTTTTTCTTTTCTAATGATACTGTTCAAATCATTTGAGGCAAACGGTAAAATATTTATTTTAATTTGACAAAAACGTCTATGCTTAGTCTTGATTTGCAGAAAATAATTCTTCACATTTTTACTGTTGAATGTAACTCAAATAACCTGTAATTATTAAATAATTAAATTAAAATGATAGAAAACTTTCAGTGTAACTTAAAGAATAACTTCAGATTCTGATTACATTGTATTCTACTATCTGACTGAGCTGTAGTTCTGATCTTGGATATCATGTTAGCATAGAAATCTGCCAAATACGTATCTATTTGATATCTTCCTTAGTGGATTCACCTGCTAACTTCTCCTGTAATACCACCATCAGCCAGGAGATGGTGCTGCAACATGTCAACTTACCTCATCATTTATATCAGTTAAAAAGATCACTGCTTTAACCTTCAGATAAGATGCTATTTGGTGAACAAGACCTTTGAGTAAAATCCTCTTTGGCAAAGATTTTATTGCAATTCTTCTCAGTGAATACTTCACATAATGATTATATATACTGTACAGTGCATGTTTGATCGCTGAAGTGCCTGTAATGTTTTCTACTACAGTCTAATACACAGTCAAGTATCAATATAGTACAAAATCATTAATGTGTGTGACATAAAAAAATCAAGCTTTCAATAAAACTGATTGTCTGCAGGTGACCCACCGCGGGTGCAGAAGAATAAACATTCATGTGTATATGTGAAATGTACAACATTTGAAATGCAGAACAAATACATATTGTCATTATTAGAGGAGGAGCAAAGGAAACAAATAAATTAGTGCATCTCCAACTATTTGAAAATGTAAATAAAGTGCATCTGTGTTCCTAATTGAATTAAAAAATTTAACCATATTTTATAAACATTATATATACGTGACATATTTCAAGCCTTTTTTGTTTTAATGTTGATACTTTTTTGAAATTTACTCATGAAATTTTGGAGCTGTGGGCTTGTGGTTAAGGTCAATTCCCTAAACGGACAGGAAATGACAAAAGCGACCTTGAACTCTCGACTGCTCCCCGGACAACGTGGATAGGGCTGCCCACTGCCCCCAAGTGTGTGTTCACTTATGTATGAATGTCTAATCTCACAGATGGGTTTAACGCAGAAGTCAAATTGCTCATATTGGTCAATGAATCACTTTCCTAATAATTTGAGATTCTGAATTTCTTATTTTCATGAGTTTTAAAGCCATATTCATCAACATTAAAACAACAAAAAAGAGCTTAAAACCAGCATGAATGAGTATTATGAACACAAACTTTTTCACCATATTCTAATTTTTGGAGATGCACCAGTAGAGCCATTTTTTATGATCTCCATTAAAATTACATACAAGCGTCCTTCTGGTATAACATCAATCTGAGCTTCACAAACTTTTTAAACAAGGTGTTTGTGACTTTCAGCTCATTTTCTCTTCCTGCATTAGAGACATTTGAAATGTTTAACTAAACTGTGCATGTATGCAGTGCAGATCTCGAATCGTAGTCATATTATTTAATTCTTAATTACCATTCAGTCGACTGCTGTTGATGAATTCTCTACAACATCAAACCTGTTGACCTTAAGCAGCTGCCTGGTGGCTCCTATTATAATATAAGCATGTTTTGTGTGTGGTAACTGTACGTATGCTACAGAAGTAAACAACGATTCCATCTAAAGACTTATTCTTCAGTACCTTCTAGGACTTCTTTGAAACTAAAATGTACATCACGTAGCTATGAGAGTGTGGTTGTATACAATCATGTCTTTTCACCTTTCAGTAGCATTGTTCTGATTTATTGTGAATATGTAGCCAAGCTGTCAACAGTCACCGGAGCTGAATTTGAGCTTCCGTCCATCTCCCCGGCCCGAGGTCCGTTCAGTCCTGCTCGGGCCGAGTCGGTGGCCCGACATCATTTGATGCGATGGCGAACAAGCGAAGACTGGTCTGTGATCTCTCCGTCTCTGTGCCGGCGACAGCATGGCATCAGCAGCAGGATGAGCAGAATGAGCAGTACCAGCGCACACACTCCCATCAGAGAATATGCTATGACCCACAAGAGAGGCTCCTGCAACGGCAAGATACCGATACAGCCACTATCTGCTGGGAAGGGCCCTGCTATCTCAGCCACCGACACCCCATCACTTTCTGGAAGGGACAAAGAAAGGAGGCTATATATACAGTGTGCAAAATATCAGCATTTTGAAGTGATGGTTAAGGGCATGTGAGCAGTGTGGAGTGGCATATGAAGCAAAATGGTCAGATGTTCCATCCATCCATCTTCTTCACTGCTTAATCTTCTGTAGTCTGAGGGTTTTTCAGACAGTCTGATGTAGTTTGACACGCCTTCACTTTTTTTTTTTTTTTTTACAAATGATTTTTTAGAAAGTGTTACACAGGCTTCTGTTCAGCACAAACTCAGCAACAACATTGTCAAAACAGTAAGAGTGTCAAAAATCTATATTTTGATTAAATCTGCTCTAAACTTAGACTTTCCAAAAACCTGTTTTCAAATGTGCTGATATATTGTGAAAAACACTCTAAACATTTCTAGCCAAGACTTTTGTGCTCAGAACTGAATAAACAGAGGTGTTACCTACACACTGGTCATTACAGTCTTTTAGAAATTGTATGTGCTTTTATTTCTAAAACTTTCACTCATTCAGTGGCTCCTAGATTGAATATTTATGGCATAGGTGTGAACACTCAGGTTAGAGGTCTTTGTTCAGATTCACATTCTACACAGCCTGTAATCCACCAATGGAATCTCTGGAATTACCATGTCATTATCATATGAATGACAGATCAAGTCATTTGGCAGGAAAAAATGCACAGCTCTGTGACTCGCTCTGAAAAATGTGTCTCTGCTCTGCTTCTTGGTGGTACGCTGACATTACCCTGGATACTGTGGCTCTTGATACATCGCAAAGACTTGTCTTGGTCAGCGAGACGTGCACCAACAATTTGTCCTCTTTTGAACTCTGGTATGTCACCATAATGTTGTGTGCATTGTAATATACTATATAACTGTGCTCTTACCTGCTAACTGAACCTTCACACCCTGCTCTTACTGGTGCAATGTGACATTAATGAAGATTGGCCACCAGACTGGTCCAATTTAGCCATGAAACCTCCCACACTAACATGACAGGTGTTTCAATTTCATTGTCTAACCCCTGTATATATATATATATATATATATATATATATATATATATATATATATATATATATCGTTAATATATGGAGATGATATAGAACACTTGTATATTGGGAGAGTACTCTGAGAAGGAGACAGAAAACCTTGAGTGTGAATACAACACATCCCCAGTCTCTTTGGGGGCATGGGTTCGTATCCCACAGCTGCCAAGAAGCAACTCTGAGGCAGCCATGGCCTGGTGGTTAGGGACTATGGTGACCAGAACATTGCTGATTCAATCCCCTGGCAGGACATGACCGAACTGCCCTTGAGCAAGGCACCTAACCTCTAACTGCTCCACAGGGACCATAGATAGGGACTGCCCATTGCTTTGGGCATGTGTGCTCACTGCCCCATGTGTTCACTAGTGTGTGTGTTCCACTGCATGGATGGGTTAAATGATTACAATGGTTGGGCACTTTCACTTTTGAGAAGAAAAAAAAAGATGGAAATTGATGCCGCACCACTCACATGCTCTGGGTGATGCTGTATCCTGAATGAAGCTGATCAGGCAAGACTATCATAGCTAGAGGGGGCTTGTGCTAGCTAAAGCTAATTCTAAATAAAGCACTTTTTCAGTCACTCTGGATAAGAGCATCGGTACCATACATGTAAAAGATGCTTACTTCTGCATTGGAGTAATTCAGGCTAATATATTTCATGATTAATTGTTATTTATACAATACACTGTGCAAACCATAGGACTCTACTCACCAGCACAGGTGCTCACAGCAAAACCCACCCTTTTCTGGGCACGGTCAAAAATGACATAGAAGCCCTCCATTACTGTGGCGCCAATCACCAAGCCATTGGTGGAGGAGGAGATGCCAAATCGGAAGCAGTTCAATGTGCCGTCCACATCCGTGACTGGCTGGATGTAAAGCTGTGGAGATACAGGAGACAAACAACTGAAATAACCTGATGTAACCTTTTTAAACAACTGAAATGAACACAGTTTGATATTAGAATGAAAAACAGTGTTTTGAGCTTTAGATAGTTGTAAAAACACCATAAAGCTTTAAAAGTTAAATTTATGCTCATAATTTAATTTAAAAAAGTAAACAGACATATTTTATATTCCTTTGTTGTCAAGTTACATATTTCAAGGCTTTTTTGTTTTAATTTTGATACTTAACCAACATATTTTCCAAGATACGAGCCGTCACTCTGTAAATGTTTTGCTTTGATTTTTCTTATTTTATTATGTGAGCCGAGATCCGAGTCATGAGCAAGCGAGCTTCCACCACCCGGCACTAGGAGTCACTAGCAAGCATGAGCGAGTGCCAACATCAGTGCAGAGAACAAGAGGTGGTGCATTATGGCTGAATTGTCTCACTCATTTTCAAAACATTTTGAAATGGAGGAAGAAACAAAAGCTCCATGCACATTTTTTTTCCATGTATTATGTTTTTATACATTATATAAGTAAATATTTATTTATAGGTAAATTTTTCTGATTTAAAAACATTCCAAAAACAATTGGTGTGGTTTTTGGGGGCTGAATCAGATTAATAACATTTAAATTAATTTTAATGGGGAAATTTAATTTGATATACAGTATGAGCAATTGTGTTACAAGCTTGGTTACAGAACAAATTAAACTCATAAGTCAAGGTTCCACTGTATTCAAATATATATTATTCTCTAATAAATATACTCTATTCTAATAAAATATTATTTGTTTCAGGAGTGAATTTATATTAGGAATGTGGCAGTTGTAGCTCGAGAGATAAGGGATTTACACTCTGAGTGTAGTAATTTACTCTAAATAAATAAAATATTCTAATAATTTGAGACTGCATGAGCTATAAGCCATACTGATCAACATTTAAACAAAAGAAGGGTTGAAATATGTGTACTGAATATAAAATATGATAGTCTACCTTTTTGAATGAGCATGAACTTTTTCATGATATTCTAGCACTGGTACTTGACAAAACTTGATGTTATTGTATATGGAAACTGCATATATTTAAGACTATTTTGTAATGACTCTGATCAATGTAATGCAGCCATCTTTCACTTCATTTACATTCAATGAAAGTGTCAGCAGGACCTGGTGATAAATGTGGTTCAACCACTCTTCCCTCATGATCCTCCCACCATCTTTAGCAATAGAACACAAGAGGGAGTGAACACAAACCCAGCAAAGAAATTTCTAATCAAGAACATTTCATGTACCTTTCATGGCCTTCATAAAAGTCACAACCCGTTATAAAGTTGAACACAAAAGTACATTTCAATTTTCTTCACCTTCAAAGAAATGAAGGCTCTTGAAGAAACTAATACAGACTTCAAAGACAACATTCCAGGAAAGATTAGTGTGGTTCCATAGGCAAACATCCCTTTGTGTTCTCTATATTTCAGAACTATTCTGTCAATTTACCGGAAACATGAACCTGAACCAATTAGGAGGCAGAATTTCTAAGTGGATAACACTGGCTAAAACTTGACCATGTAAACTAGCAAATCTGGACTCCACAAGACTCCGATCAGTGATGTCCATCTTTCATGCTCCAATAAGAAATCCTTAAATCACTTTTCCAGAAAATGGGAGATCATCAAAAAATAAAATAAAAAAATAAAATAAAAAAATAAAATATTGTGGAAAAAGTTCATGTTCATTCAAAAAATGTTATGTATTTTTTATGTATTTTTATTTTTTATTTTGATCACCATGACTTAAAGATCATGAAAATCCAGAATTTCATTTGGAGTAAATTGTTATTCAAACAGTATCAACATTTCAACAATAAGGCTTGAAATATGATGTAAAAATAAAATTAGGAACACACAATTTTTTCATTATATTTCCTGAATTTCCCGCAAGGGATTAATAAAGTATATATCTATCTATATATCTATCTATCTATCTATCTATTATATTTAGGTGATGGACTGGTATTTATATTAGGCTACATATACACACGGATTTTGAGGAGGCTAAAAAGTGACAGGTCACTCTTCGCTCACCATTGTATCCTTGTAGAAGTCTTTAAGCAGTTATCATAATAAAACTACTTGGATCAGTCTTCTACAATCATAGCCAGAAGGTGGTGCTGCACTGACATTGACACTGAAAACAACTGAAAGCAAACTACAATAGAAAATTAAGGCTATTTTGATATTTAGTAGAATCATTAATATCAACACATTCAGTATATTTAATTTGTATTGTATTGCATTCTATATATGTGTGTATATGCAGCTTTTGGCTCATGAGGGACTGAAACAGTAGCCACTTCCTTTGCCAGGAGCCATACCTGCACAACATGGTTGTAAAAACTGCATCTGGGCATTTCTCACCCCAACCAAAGTTACATACATTCTATGTAGACATCAGAGAACAATTAAAATGTGGAATACAGGTATGCTTAATATGAATAATCTTTGAGCTAGATCGTTCATTTGCTCTGATCTTTCAGTCTCGTGTCACATTCTTGCAAACACAGGCTTAAAGAACAAAAGTAAAGCCTACAACAAAGAGATAAACAGTGGCTGGAAGTGAACAAGCCTGCCTAAAAAACAACAGCACACTGAAGTGTCCAGTCCAAAGATGGGCAACTCCAGTTCTGGAGTGATCTGGTGATCAAACAAACCTGGCTGCCCACTTCTGGTCCAGACCATAAAAGAGGTGAACATGTGTACAACATGCTATAATAAAAAAACTAAAACCTCTCACAGGGCTTCAAGTGAAATAAAAGAAAATACAGAGATATCCCTCTGTTCTGACTCTGACCTGTGGAAGAACGGTGATGCGGAAGGACTGGCTGGTGTTGGTTGCTCTGAGGTAGATAGAAATTTTGGGAAAGAACCTCCACGGGGACTCTCCTTTTACCCAGCATGCTAACTTGGTCCCAGCGAAGAAACCTGAGGAGAAATCCTGAATCTGGTGGAAACAACCAGAGCAACGTTTTAGTTTGTCTTCAGTCTTAGTGGTCAGAAATGCGTCCCTCTAGAGAAGAGCTTATTTTTTAATTGAATGTAAATACATATTTATTAAGAGCAATCTTGCACACACATTTGTAAAAAGGTTTTAAAATGCATCGTCTGTCTGTCGTGATACCCTAGAAAAACCATTTTGGTTCCCTGAAGAACGTTTTAAAATAGAAATGATTATATTACTATTTTGGCACTCTGTCCTGTGTACAGTTAAAATACTGTAACTGAACTGCCTAATGCACAGTGAAAGCACCTAATCTCCAACTGCTCCCTGGGTGCCTTGGATAGGGCTGCCCACCACTGTGGGCACATGTTCTCATAGCCTATTGTGTTCAGTAGTGTGTGTGTGTGTGTGTGTGTGTGTGTGTTTCACTGCACAGATGGGTTAAATGCCTTGTGTGCAAATAACATTTTAATTTAAAATAAAATAAAAATTCTTTTTTAAAAATTTCAGAATTTTTGTAAATCAGTAAATAATGGCTGTACCGGTGACAGTTGTGCGATGGCCTCTACCGTAGCATCAAACACCTTCACAGGTAGTCGTAGCAGAGTCGTCCCGCTGTCTACAATGGCTTTATCGGTGTTGTACTGAATAAAAATAAATAAACAAGAAAAAAAAAAAGAGTTGAAACAATTCAAGGCCTGTAATAAACAAAAGGCTATATTGGCAGCCTCTGTTCTTATCAGGCTTTCATAAACAGGATTAGTGTGTTCTCACATGTACGCAATATAAAATTCAATGCTGTGTTTCACTCCCCCTGCAGCCTTGAAAGGCCCAATCTTGGCTGAGCCTTTCATAAGTATTTCCAGGTAGAATGCTTTCAAGCTTCTACAAGGTCAACTCTGTTTCCCCCCCATTCACACTCTCACCAAATGGATGTTTGAATGACTAGATTTGTTTAGGCTGAAAACAAAACAACTGTGCAAAAGCTGCAGTGTATCTGGAGAAATTAATCACTATAAACAAACATGGAATTACATCATGGTTGAAAGGATGTTAATTATATGATTTTAACAGATAAGATTAAATTAAAATAAGTCTGATACCTCTCTGCAATCAAGGTTTAAATTTTGATTGGCAACTTCCAGTTTCAAAACCTCCACTTGGTAGTACCACTCCTGCAGGACTGGAGTGTACCATATTGAACCCTGGTACAGTGTTGGTTCAATGCCTCCCATGATCTGAAACATTAAACAGAAAAGGAGTTCAGGTATCACACAAAATATTCTGTTAAGTTTACTGTTGTTGTTAATTTAATTCAAAAATATATACTGTCATATTTATTGTCATTACATATAAAGTGACATATTTCAAGCCTTTTTATTTAATTGTTGATTAGTATGCCTTATAGCTCAGAAATTTAGAATATATATGGTATTTTCTACATCTCAAATCAATGGTGATTTGTTAGAATGTTATAATTTGGGCATTACAATTGTATAATTTAAAAAAAAATTTAATAAAGTAACATTTTCTTGAAATTTTGTTGAAATTTAATTTGATATATTAGCAAATTGAGTTATGAGCTCTGTCACAGAAAAAATTTAACTCATAAGTCAAGGTTGCACTCTATAGTGAAAAATGTCAATAAAGATTATTTTAAAAAGGCAAATGCACGAGCCTTGAGTCATCATTTGCGTAGCACTTGATTTGGAAAAGTATAAAGCAGCCTTTACTCCTCTACTCTTAATGATGTTGCACGCGGTCAAGTCTCAACCTGATCTACAGATGACTCGCAGGGTCAAACAGAATTTGCACTAACAGCACTATTTTTTTTAAATTGCGTTAAATTGAGATAGCGTTCATGCATTATTGCGTTAACTTCGACAGAATGCAATGAAACCCTGAAATGCACCTTTTTCTGTTTTGGTCTTTGTGCAGTTATACTTTGTGTGTAGTTGTAATTAAACAGGTATTGTTACATTCATGACTATAATATGTATGTTGAATTCTGTACACTGCCAAAGAAAAAAAACTGACATAGCTGAAATATTCTAATTTAATTTGATACAATAGTCTGAAAATTATTACAATATTTCACTTCACTATTTAAACAACATTAAAAGTGTTTGTGTAATAAAATAAAATGCATGGCAGTTTACCTTTTTGAATTAAATTATAAGCAGAAATGACCTGTTTCACAACATTCTATTTTTTGGATATTCATACATTCATACATACATACATACAAGCCTATTTAATGTACATGTAGTTGTAGCCAGTTAGCCCAACCCATCTCTTAGGACTCCATCACTTTTGCAATGCTCCTGACTCTAGGATGGTGAAGTCAAGCACAAGCCTCCTCCAATGCGTGGGATGTGGCCACCGCCTTTTTTCAAACAACCGCTAATACATCGTCACTGGGGAGACAACGCATTCGGAGGACAGTGCAAGATTCCCAGCTCCAAATGGGAAAACTACCCATCAGTAGATGCCTGAGCCAGCAGACATTGTAGTGTGAAAGTGATAGGGCGAGAGAGCACCATCTACCTTGGGCCCAGGCTGTTGACGCTGTTTGCATGACCGGGATTCAAACTCACAATCCTCTGGTCACAGTGTTAGCGTCTTAGCCTGCTAAGCCACTCGGGGCCCCAGATAAAAGTGCGTAGCTAATTAGCACCAAAGCAATAAACGACAAGAAAAGGGCACAAAGAAATGCTGGTGCCGTTGTAGATTTTCAGGATAGTAGGAAAGGAGAGTTAGAACTATATTGCATGCTAACCATAGGGTTTTAATTTTTACTTGGTGATATACACAGTCATCAGAATACTATGAACACCCCTGGTTTGGAATGAACTTGTCATGTGTCATGACAGAGTTTGCTGCATACAGTATATAAAGAAACAAGCACATTGGTCAGCTGTAGCAGAGTGCAAAACAGGCATCATGGGCAAAGGGTGCAATTTGACTGAGGTCCAAAAGGACATGATAATAGGGTACTGGGCAGAGTTGCCAGGTTTGCGGTTTTCACGCCAAATTGGGCTTGTTTGAAAATGCAGTTGCGGGTGAAAATTCAAGGGTGGCGGGGTGCGTTTTTTGGGCTACTTTTAAAAATTACCGCGGCCGCCAAAAAAACAACAAAAAAGTGGGTGTTGCCTAGGATATTACTTCAACACGGCGAAGACAAGGAAGAGAACATAACGAGAGAGAGAGAGAGAGAGAGAGAGAGAGAGAGAGAGAGAGAAGGTGAAGAGAAAACAGTCACTAGCTAATATGCCAGGTAAATGAGGAAATATGGGAGGCGGTATTGCAAGGGCTGGGAAAAAGAAAAATATTTGATGGGACTGATAATAAATCATACACTCATAGTTGTTTTGCCATTTGCTTCAAACGTGTTAGGGCGGATTTTAGACTGACTTTGGGCTGGATATTTTTGTTGGACCTGGCAACCCTGGTACTGGGTGAAAGGTGGTAGAAACCACTAAGATTGTGGGATGTTTTAGAGCCGCTGTAGTGAAGGTGCACTGAGAATGGACTTCTTGTGCCTCTCAACAGCATAACAGTTACAGGTCACTGATGCCAGAGGACCAGTTAACCTCTACAATGAACACACGAGCAACAAGGATCACAACTGAGCACACATTGTTACAACTGAGCCTGTGATCAGATGCATGGTTAAGGTGGTCATAATATTCTAACATGACTCTGTAAATCCATGTTCGCCATCTGCCTGTCTCAACAAGTGATAACCACTTACTCTTTTAGTGCTGCCATATTGCTAACAGACCGCACACTCAGCTGGGGGCTCTCGTTTAGCTTAATTAGCCTCTCGCTAACGAGACACTCTAGTGTAGCAGGGGAACTGCAGTAAGGGACATGGGGACTCACCATGCTATCATGTTTCTTTAACAGCAGAGTGCTGGTAAATCTCATCTGCCCTTGAGGGCTTTTAGTTGATATGAATTCAGGGAGTGGGAGGCCAAGCTGCTGCCTGCGGTGCTAATCTATAGCATAAAATCCAACCCACTCACAGCTTATTAGCGTTAAAGCCTAGTCTCACGGAACTGGAAGGCACTGCTACTGAGCTGAAGACACTTGAAATATTGGGATTGTGACAACTGAAGCTGTATCAAGATCAGTGTGAAAAGATATTTGCCCGTAGCTGTAAAGCAGAAAAGATAACACTCACCAAACTGCCCCCTGCTGGGTTTGCCGCAGTACTGACCGAGACTCCTGCTCCACACATCTGTAGAGAGAAGACATCTGGGATGGTGGTCTGCTGCACCAGAGAGTTGAAAAAAGGCTCCACAGATGGATCTGGCTGTAAGGAGCAACAATGATTCAATATGAGTTAAACAGACAATCACTTCTGTCAAAATAACACAATAACTGTATAAAGCATGGACACAGCATTGTCTCTAAAAAGTGAGGCAAACAGGTCTAGCGCCCCTGCTGGCTGGATGCAGTATGACGTGTAGCTCCAGCCTTTCTCATGTGTTTTCAATGACAAAACAGCCCATTTACAAAATTGTTTTTTCTCTTCTAAAACCTCTTTCCATCTGCAGGGTCTAATTAACAATTAATTTGTCCTATATTGCTAATATTGGTGCAATTTTATTTCCATCAGAAATTAGTGTTTAAATTGTTATTCTACTCTAATGTAAGAAGGCATGGTTACACAGCCTTGGGCTAAAGATGCCTCTGCACTCAAGGTTGCCAGGTTTATGGTTTTCCTGTCTTAATAGGCTAGTTTGAAAATGCAGTGATGCCTGAGAGTTCAAAGGTCTAGGTACATTTTTGGTGCTACTTTCCAAATGATAAAATATAATATTTTGTGAATATAATAAAATAACAATACTAGTAATAATGCCATTGTAAACTAAATGCTTTATGAAAATGAAAAAAAAAAAATTATGTAACATTTCAAATAAAGATAAAAAAAAAAAAAAACACTATAAAAACAACAACAAAAACCTGCTGCCTTTCTATCAAAAATATACTAAAAAAAGATCTAAAAGACTATTTGGTTAAATTAAAATGCATATATTGGTAACTGTGTATATTTGTAACTGTAGTTCCCTGTCATGACCAAACATTGCAGCCCAAGTTGCAGGTAATGGATCCATTGTGTTCCCAACATCAGACACTCCTTACAATAGCCCATTCACGTCATTAGCTACATCAAAAATACTGCTGCGCCAAATCAAACCCACACACCCAAGCTGTTATCAGCAGTGTGAATGGCAACACTCTGCTGTCTTACCCGAGCCAGTAGAGGGTACGCTAGCCCCAGGATACCCTGCCAGTTGATGCCTGGGAGAAAGAAGCCATCTGAGGTTAAGATAGCAGCAATGTTGATGGTGATGGTGCCATTTGGACCATGAGGAATGGTGATTAGGTCAGTGCCCAACTCCCCCTCCCAGTTCCCTTGGGTGTACCTGACAGACACAGATCTGCCATCGGTCTGGTAGGTTGTGGAGCTGAAAATTAAAACAAGAGGCCATAAGAGGTCAAGCATTATAATGATTTTTGAAACAGTTCTATTATACACAGTCATATTAGAATATTTTGACTACCTCTGGTTTGGAATCACAGATGCCATCTGACAGCAAAAGTGAGCACACCAGTCAGTTGTAGCAGAGTGTAATTGTCATGGACAAAGGACATATCCATAAGGACATGATAATAAAGTGCCGGGTAGTAGAATCTCGAAACCATAACTTTGGTTTGGGAAGTGTGTTGAGGATCGTGTTGGTATTTAACTGATTACATTCTTCCCTCTACCAGCAAAGATCACACATGCCACTGACAACACCTCAAGCTAAATCAAAGATATCAATCCAGCCAATAAGTTTAACAGCTGACGAGCCACTCTTTTCAGGAAATTTTGAACTTGAACCCTTTTTACTTCAAACATATCTTTACTTGCAGTGGACACTTTTTTTTTTTTACTTCGTGAACCTATAGGACTTTGTCCAAAATGTAAACTTCTGACACTGAATTTTGTGGTGAGGACGCAGGAAAGATCTTCTTCTAGTGACTCTTCTACAAGGTTATATTTGTGCAGGTATTGCTACACAGTACAAGGGTGCACCATCACTCCAGAGTCTGCCAAATATTACTGAAGGACTTCTGCAGTTTAACATGGATTTTGATGTGTCTTGATGTGTAAAACTAACACAGCATTTCAGAAAAAAACATCATACTGACAGTCAAACATGGTGGTGGTAGTGTGATGGTCTGGGGCTGCTTTGATGCTTCAGGACCTGGACAACTTGCTGTAATTGATAGAACCATGAATTCTGCCCTCTACCAGAAAATCTTGAAGGGGAATGTCCAGCCATCAGATTGTGACCTTAAGCTCAAGCATACTTGGGTTCTGCTTCAGGACAATGATCCAAAGCACACCAGCTAAAAAAAAACAAAACGTTTTGGAGAAAAAAAAAAGGTTTGGGAGTGGCCTAGTCAAAGTCTGGACTTAAATCTGATTGAGCCATTCATGCTCAAAGACCCTCCAGTGTAGCTGAATTAGAACAATTCTGCAAAGAAGAGTGGGTCACAATTCCTCCACAGAGATGTGAAGGACTCATTGCCAGTTCTTGAAAACGCTTCATTGCAGATGTTGCTGCCAAAAATGGCACAAACAGTTAAAAGGGAAAAATTACTTTTTCACACAGGGCCAGGTTTGGGTAGCTTTTTCCCCTTAATAAATGAAATCGTAGTTGAAAAACTGCATTTTGTACTTATTCAAGTTATTTTTGTCCGATATTCAAATGTGTTTGATATTCTGAAGCATTTAAGTGTGACAAATGTGCCAAAACTAAAGAAATCTGAAAGGGGGCAAATACTTTTTCACACCACTGTATAACTTACGGCTGACTATCGCTCAGTCAATCAGAGAACTGGACCTACCAGTTTTATAATAAACAGTGTAAAGTTGATTAGTAAAGAAGTTGCTGGGCACACCAGCCAAACATTCCTGAGCAAACTTCATAAAAAGCATTAACAAACAAATCCACACCCTGGAAGTGCCATGTTAGTGGGCACTTTAAAGGAGTCTTTAGTGCTGATTTAGGCTGTTTTTCTGAACATGCAGAATGTCTTTGCTTGATTGTGTTAAAGCTGTACTTTGGCAAACAACTGAGGTTTCCCATTTCTCTCCCAATTATCCCATATGTGGTTCATTTGCCAAGTTAGGTTATGTTCAGTCTTGGCTTTCTTTTGTTTGACACTGGTGCTATGAAGCTCAGGTAACTAAGAAGTAAGCTCCTGTTTTATCAATTAGCCGGCAAACTGTGTATCAAAACGTGTGGAATTGTTATGTAATAAGAGTGTATATGGCACTGTGGGACAAATTCCAACAAAGTTTGGAATGAAGTAATATAGACAATATGCCACAAATTAATTCATTAAAAACAATAAGCACTTGATTCCTAAAGATGATCTTACAGTGCTCTGTTGAAGTAACTTGCAACATATGGATGTGGTGATGCAGCCACGGCAAAGTTGCTGCTCCCAGTATCCACCAGGATATTCAACTGAAAGAACAGAAAAACATTAGTGTTGTTAGTCTCATTAATCACAGTCTGACCTCATCCACACCCTGAACTGTACTTCCTGCCGCAGCTAAGCTTATCACAAAGCTCATACACACACTGAGAAAAAAGATGCAAACCTATAATTTTATGAATGGATTTAAAAGCCAAACCAGATACCTTTAATCTAATGGTCCCAATTTTATCGTTAGCAGTTAAATGAACAGTTACTAATTGAACTGGTAATAACTGGTAATGGTAAAAATAAAAAGAAGGGGTCCCCAAAAGCTCAGCAGGCTAAGACGATGACACTATGATCAAAGAATCGTGAGTTTGAATTCCGGTCATGCTGTACGCCATCGACAGCTGGAGCCTGAGAGAGCAAAAATTGGCAGTGCTCTCTCTGGGCGTGTAGATGGCGCTCTCTCTCCCATCACTTTTACTCTACAACATCTGCTGGTTCAGGAATCTACCAATTGGTCCATCTGAGCTGGGGATCCTGCGCTTTCCTCTGAGCGCATTGGCTCATCAGTGGCAGCGTATCAGTGATAGTTGGAAAAGAGGCGGTGGCCGCATCCCACTCATCGGAGGAGGCTTGTGCAAAGTGATAGGAAGAGCCCATAGCAGATGGGATGGGTTTATTGGTCACTATTACATTGGGAGGGGGAAAAAATTGGAAAATAAATAAATAAATAAAATTAAATGCAATAGATAAATAAAAAGATGTTTTTCTTCTTGAACTTTTCAATCACATCAGTTCAAATGACATTATCGGTGTAACAAAACATTGATACACTTCAGTATCACAATATTATCCATTCTTAAAGACATAGTGTCAATTTTTAATTAAACATTTACATGCAAAGATGTGGTGAAAGACAGTGGTTCATTTTATGTTAAACCCCTGCAAAGTTGCAATCTTCAGACATTAGACTCTACCATGCCAATGTAAACAAGTAGCATAAGAATGGACCGCTGACAGTTTCCCTGAAATTAGATTGTTTTGAAATATATTGACTTGCTTACAGTATCACAATATTAATATCTGTAATAACTGCAACCCCTGTATCATGATAGATACCGTATCACCTGGTACTTATCAGTACAGTAATATATGCCATGAATATGTTTAAGTATGAAAGCGTGATGCCACTTTCACTACTACAAGCAGTATACACTGTTTCAATCTGAGCTTAGTCATTTTATTAAGATTTCAGAGCTTCCAGTATAAAGTGCTACACCACTGTGCTTGTCTAGGTACAGGTTGGAAATGACATTGATGAATTTGCCACTATGCCAACACCATACAATGACTAATGTAATCTATTTGACTTTGATTACACTGAAAGGCATTTTCACTTCTGTTCCAGAAAGCTTACCCAACCCGGGAACTACTGCTGCAATAGCACACGTGTAGGTGAAATGTGTGATGTTGCCAGGAAGTAACATAACTGATCATGACGATATACACAACTGGTCCAAAGTTTTAGAAAGTT
>BRDA01005368.1:0-10223 GCA_036984385.1 Crenuchus spilurus | reverse complement strand
GTATATAAGGATGATGGTAAGAGTTCTAAATATATTCATTACATGAATACAATTTCATTTTCTCTGAAGCACTTCATGGATTTCATAAGCAACACACTATAGTTGTTATACAAAGTGTAAAGGTAAAATATATATATATATATATCATTGTCTTCATTTTAGATGTCAAAAAGCATTTGCGGCTCCCAGTGTTTTCTCTTCTGTGGAAATCGGTCCAAATGGCTCTTTGAGTGTTAAAGGTTGCCGACCCCTGGGTTAGGTGCACATTGCTCAAGGGTACTTTAGTCATGACCTAGCACTGGGATTGAACCGGCAAGTAGTTAACCACCAGGCCACGGTTGTACCAACTATTACTACGATTTATTGAAGAGGTTATGTCAATTGTTATTGCAAGCAGATACGGAAAGAAAGAAAACAGGAGTAAAGGTAACTTTTTAGATATGATAGAAATATATTTAATATTTATACTGAACTCATGCATTTTTCTTATGAGCAAAAGTATTGTAACATGACTGACTGACAGGTGTTTTTGCCCTGATGTGTCTTGTTACATGAATTATCCAAAAAATAGTATAGAATGTCTACACTCAGTTTCAGATTTAAGTTTCACATTTATAGTTAGTGGAGTAATATGAAAATATGAAAACCCGAGAGCTGCCTATGAGTGGAAAAACAAGCAATTGTGAAGTTTGAAAAAATCAATCAGATCCACTGCACAAATATTTGAAACAATTTGAAATTGTCCTGAAGAAGAACGTCATCACTGGTGTACCAACAGGTAGACCAAGGAAATCAACAGCAGTTGATGATAGAAGCATTGTAAGTGCTGTAACGAAAGACCCTAAAACAACTGTGACATCAGCAACAACCTCCAGAGAGCAGGAGCGAAGGGATCACAAACTACTGATCGGCAGGGGGCGTCGTAGTGGGAGAAAAGTGGAAGTTACCAGGGTCTCAAGTGGGGTGAGGGCCCTTGAGAAGTCTGGAATTGTATTTTTTTATATTAATATATAATTTAAAGATCACAATAAATGTTACTAACTAACTTAAATGGAACGGTTTGGATAAATACATCAGTTGATTGAAGAATTGAATTGTGTGTCCTAGCCTACATATAATAGTGTCGGAGGACAGGCAACCTCACCCCTTGCACAAAATGGTTTAGTCCGAATTCACCGGGCTTTTTAACTACGCGCATTTAGCTTAGCGTAAGCGTTCCTTCTGCTGAAGTGGCAGTGCGAGTTTATCATTTCTGTGGATGTGAAGATGATGCCCGAGAAAGCTAAATCCGGTTTTCAGAAATGAGAAGAGGGGCAGGAAAGAAACTGCTAACAAACTTATTTCCCAAGAAAGGTGAGCCCAAAATGTGAAAGTAAATACATGAACTGTGTTTATAAAACACGAGCGTCAGTGCTAAACACTGCATAACACACCATTAGAAATAACAATTAAAATAAGAGACTAAAGGCAGTTCAATCCAAAGTTGACTTCTTGGTCAAATCCACACACACACAAAAAAATACCCAATAGTTTTTATGATGCAAATGATTATATGAAATTTGATGAAGTTTTAAATAAAATATAAAAATATTAAGCATGTTAAGTCATCCATTAGACTACATTGGAATTGCCTGCTAATATCTGTCTTATGCTTCATGATTGTAGTGGTGTGTTGGTATTGAGGGGGGCCCATGAATTTGGTGCTACACCCCTGCACAGAAGACTTCACCAGAAGATTCAAAGCACAAATTAGCCTGAAGAATAGGAAGGCTTGGTTGGAATTTGGCAAGCCTCAGAAATGTTTGGACGTTTTATGTACTGATGAGACAAAAATGAACCTTTACCAGTGTGATGGAAAGGCTAAAGTTTGGAGAAAAAAGGACCTGCTCATGATACTAAATATACAAGCTCATCTGTGAAACACAGTGGATGTAATGTCGTGGCTTGGGCTTTCATGGCTTTTTCTGGGATGGGCTTATTAATCTTCAGTGATGATGTCACACCTGACGGCAGCACTACAATGAACTCAGAAGTCTACAAAACATTTTTGTCTGTCAATTTAAAGAAAGAGGCAACCAAACTGATTTGGAGATCCTTGACAACTTCGATGAGACAAGGCAGACAAAGATTTTGATAGGTAAACAAATATCAGTAAAACTCTCATTTCTCAAAAACTCAAACACACGTTTAATATTTACTGTGAATGTACCTCTGTTTAGTTAAAGTATATGTGTAACAGTGGAGTGTGGAGAAGAAGTCAGGATGCAGAGACACGTATCTCACATGCATGGACATTTAATGACCGAGAAACCCATACAAGGAAGCTATTTAGTACATGTAATTAGCTCAGGGAAAGACACAACAGGGCTGTAAGGGAACAAGACACAGGTGAAAACAATGACACGTGATTAGGGGGTGGTGGTGGTTTCTGATATAGGCGGTATGGGCAGCCACCCAGGGCGCCATGTCATCAGGGGCGCCACGACTGACCGGCCGGCCATCGCAAGGTTGTGTGAAGCGCCCTTGGGATGATTGCCCAGCTGGTGGAGGTAAGCTAGGTTTAAGCTAGTTTTGTACTTCAAACATTGCAACTTGCTCGAGGGTGCACCGCAAAAATTATGCAATCACGGTGGCTCTGTTTGACCTGTGTTCTGGCGACACAATGTCCTGCATTTGATTTTTGTAACTTTGTGCGTGCTGTGCTTCAGCAGAATGGACAAATTGCAAGGGACTCTTGAAAGATACT
The DNA here is from genome assembly GCA_036984385.1 of Crenuchus spilurus. Classification (NCBI taxonomy): domain Eukaryota; kingdom Metazoa; phylum Chordata; class Actinopteri; order Characiformes; family Crenuchidae; genus Crenuchus; species Crenuchus spilurus. The sequence goes on along the minus strand of BRDA01005368.1, from coordinate 7,477 downwards.
CTTGTGATACATCTATGAGAGATCATAAAGATACACAGATGCTTCAAAATGAATGGAAGGAGATTGCTACTTTCATGGGGACTGTAAAAAGGCATCTGTACATCTGTTACATTAAAATAAACATAATTATATATAAGCAACAGTATTGTTCCCATTCTTATAAACAGTGCTTACAGAACTATAAGAATAAACATGGAAAAAGCTATTGTTGTATTGTTATGCTTATATATACAGTGTCAGTTATGGGTATATTTATATATAATTTTATAGTATCATGTACATCAATTAATGTATAAATGCATGTTCACACAAATATATGTATATCTATACATACAGGTTTGGTAGCTCGATCCCGGGTTGGGGTGGGCGAGCGAATAGGGTTGTTCACCCATGGCACCAAACAGGCTAGGACTGCCCCTGCATGTACAATGTAAACAAACGCACACGTGGACAAAAACACAAGCATAAGGGCCACGGTGAGGCACGTCCATGGTGGGGGGGGGGTGGAGACGGTATGTAATACTAGTGATATTTTTTCTATAAGTCATATCAGAATATTATCTAATATATAAGCACCTTTGGTTCTGAGACAGCTCTAGAATATCCCATGTAGTTAGTTTCTGAGATGCTACTGCCCTACATCCGGTACCCTATTTTCATGTCCTTTTGAACATCAGTCAGATCACTTCCTTTACCCATGATGCTCCTTTTGCACTCTGCTATAAGTGACTGGTGTGCTTGATTAGTTATGGATGCAGCAAAACCTATCAAATGACAAAAGCTGAACAATTTTAAAGCAGTTCCATCTAAAGCTTTCTTATATACCACAAGGGTGGTACTTTCAATACAGTGCAGTTCTAGTTGCTCTACACAAAGGCCTCCATTCTCTTATATCCAACATATAGGCTGTGTATGATGAGAGATACTGGAATCACATGACGCTGTTACTTTGAGGTAAATTCTGTCATATGAAAAACAGACTGATGATTATATTTATTGTTAGTGTTTAGTAATGTATAGACTGGCATAACAGAATGTTAGTGTTGATTTTCTGTTTTTAGCAATCCCAACAGATACCAAAATTGACTGAACATTGTACAGAAGAAAAAATTATATTGGTGTACTTTCTTACTGAAAAATATATTTTTTGCCCGATAGACATTCAGAATAGTGTAGAAGTAGAATATGTAGAATAGAAGAGTCCATACAGTCCAATATTAAAGCATATAAACTAGGTTAGGTCTATATGACACTGTAGGGTACATGGTCAGTAAAAGGTAATTCACACTTAAAATTTTCTGTCCAGTGTACCGTTATAAAATATAAATGTACCATTACAGGTACAACTTAGTCCATAAGATCCAGTTATGTATTATAAAGGTTAACTACATTCACCTTTACAGGAGAAAGAAGCAGATTTGTATGTTTACATAAATGAACTTTTTGAAACCGTAAAATACAACTCTAGTTCTGAAAATGTTGGGACAATGTGTAAAATGTAAATAAATGTAACAAAAAACAATACTCATATTTTATTCACAATAGAACATAAAACACCTAGCAGATGTTGAAATTTAGGCATTTTGCCAATTCATAAAAAATTGGACAGGGCCATGTCTACCACTGTGTAGCAACCCCTCTTCTTTACGTCTGGGAACTTTGAGGAATGTTGTCCCAAATGTGCTCTGGACAGCAGGTAGGCCAATTCAGCACCTTGACTCATCTTCTGCACAGCCATCCTGTTGTGGTGGATGCAGTATGTGATTTAGTATTGTCTTACAAGGCTTTGCCTGAAGGACATGTCTGGATGGGAACATACGTTGTTCTAAAAGATCAGTATACTGTTCAGCATTAATAGTGCCTTTATAGATGGGTAAGTTGCACACCATAGGCATGAATGCAGCTCCATACTATAAGAGATGCAGGTTTTTGAACTGTGAATAGATCATCTGGATGGTCCCTTTTTCTCTTTAGTCTGCAGGACACGGCCACCATGGTTTCCAAAAAGAATTTCAAATTTTTATTAATCTTTTAATTTTGCCTCATTCAATTTGAAGAGTTTTGGCCTAGAGAAGACATCAGCATTTCTAATTTATGTTGACATATGGCTTATTCTTTGCATGATACAGCTTTAACTTGCATTTGTGGATTGCATGGCACACTGAGTTTACAGACAATGATTTCTGGAAGTGTTCCTGAGCCCATGCAGTGATTTCCAGCACAGAGTTATACCTGTTTTTAATGCAGTGCCCCTATTAACCTAAAGATTATGAACTTTCAATATTGACTCTCAGCCTTGTCCCTTGCATGCATATTTCTGGTGATTCAATGAATCTTTTAATGCTTTTATGTACTGTAGATGGTGGGATATTCGGTCTTCATAATTTTACATTGAGGAATAATTTAAAAATTGTTTTGCAGAGTGTTTTTTCACAAATTGGTGAACCTCTGGCCGTCTTTGTTTCTGAGAGACTCTGCCTCTCTATAATGCTCTTTTTATAACCCCGTCATACGACTTAGTTGCAAATTGCTCCTCCAGTTGTTTTTTTTATTATTACCACGTTGTCCTGCCTTTTGTTGGCCCTGTCCGAACATTTTTGATGTTGTGTTGCTGTCAAGTTCTAAATGAGTTATTTTTCATGAAATGGTCAAATGCACCACTTTGTTTTATTGTGAATAAAAATGGGTCTATGACTTTTGTGAATCATTGCATTTCGTTTACATTTACATTTATTTGCATTTTACATTTGGATTTGGTGGTGTAATTTAAGTCTGGAGCCATTACAGGGTGAGTCAGTACAACTTAAAATACATATATTACAGCATAATTCTCATCCAATTTTGCTTCCTGACCTAAATTACTGAAGACCCAATGACAGAAAAGGTACTGACTTACCTGCACAAACACACTTGATTACGCTAACGCATTAATTTCCAGGTTTATCAGGTGTGTTTGAGTAATAAAACTACCAAAATGTGCTGGACACTAGCCCTCTATGACTAGAGGTATACAGGGACAGTACTGCGTTCACTTTATTGAAAGTACATTTAATGTTTATATATTGACACATCCTTTGAAAACATTTTAGTATATATTTTCCTATTAATTTCAGTAAATAAAGAATATGTGTACATTATGATGTGCTAATATTTGTTCTCTGTAGAATGTGTTAACTTACAAAAAGAACAAAACATGCAGTTTGAGCAGCAGCATGAGGCCAAATATTTCATTACCTAGTCAGGATGGTGCATGTGATGGTGTATATTACTGAAACTAATAGGCCAATAATAATCCGGAATATGTTCTAATAAATTGAAAAACAAATCCCTGCCTTGCAGTTCTCTGAACATCCAGAAGAGGGCAGAATATTACATGTTTGTTTTGCTCCTTTAGATCCTGTAAAAGCCTGAGGCAGTAAATTAACCAGATTAGAAGAATGAGAAGGCTCACATGTTTGTTGTGCAAATCACCTTTACTGGAACATTGCTTCCTAATCTTCACAGAGCCCTGATTGGAACAACAAGCCATGAAAGGCAAGGAGAGCGACCAATCAGATGAAAGCTTTCTCTCTCTCTCTGTCTCTCTGTCTCTCTGTCTCTCTCTCTCTCTCTCTCTCTCTCTCTCTCTCTCTCTCTCTCTCTCTCTCTCTCTCTCTCTGCACTTTAAAGCAATGTCTTCTTTTTCACACTAGATCCACCCTTCCACTTACACAATCACCTTCAGCCATTTCTTAACCCTAGCATGTCTTATTCGGTGCTAGACCTCCTTTTGTGTCATTTCATGACACGACTACAATGTTGTAGTGACGGTACAGACAGACAAATATTACACTATTCTTTATATTGATTATTTCAGCCATTTTATTGTCACATTTTGAAACATGTCTGCACTCATTGAATGCTCTTAAGATATTTAAAGGTAAATGTCTTAGAAATGTAAATATTAATCTCATTAGAAATATTAAATGTAAATGCCTAACCTCACAATGTTTTAACCTGTCCAGCTGGTCCAACATTGAGTCCTAACATTCATAGATTCCTTTCACTCTATTTTCTAAGATACACGAAAAAGTAGGTTTGATATGAAAGCAGATACCATCTTCTTTGTTATACATTTTTGCATATTGAACTCTTAATCACTTTACTTCAAATAAACGTCTTTAGAATAAACATTAAAACAGTCAATTGTTAATAATAATAATAATAATGTTTAATTAAATACATAAATTATATTATCGTGCATATTCTTCATTGGATTTTTTGAACTTTCAAATTTTATTTTGAATTATATTTTACAATGAAAACGGTTCACTGGTTTTTAACAGAATTTTGTTAAATATGATGTTTTATTAAAGATGATGAACAGTTTCAGATTGATGAGCACTTTTACATCATTTCGGGTTAGCTTTCAGTAGCCTATGAAGCTCACCACTTGTTGGACTTTTCTTAAACATGTCTGGGTCTTAACCTTCCAGGCTCTTCCTTCGCACACTTAATCAGCAGGCGCGTGTACCAGCCAAATTACTGGAGCATCCCTAAGTCCATAATGCTTGTCTTAGACGCAACGCATCTGTTGGTATCTTCCAAGCAATATTGGATATTGTGTAATTACAGGCAGGGAAGACGAGTTGGACAATCTGGGATTAAGTGAGGAAGTGGTTGGGGGGCTATTGGGGGAGGGGGTATTTGTGTTATAATGACCTGTTCACATGTTTCTTTTCTAAAGCCTCTTTTCCAGTCCACCCTTTGACTGTGACCCTTTTTATACCTGGGTCACTGGGTCCTTGTTTATTCAACTGCAACAAATGAAATGAAAGCATCATAAATGTAGGAATTGTATCTATATAATAATAATAATAATAATAATAATAATAATAATAATAATAGTACTTTGTATTCTACTACTACTACTGCTAATAATAATAATTATTATTATTAAATGTATTTCTATATATTTTTACTATAATAATAATAATAATAAAAATAATAATTATACTTTGTCTTCTACTACTACTACTACTACTACTACTAATAATAATAATAATGATAATGGATAGATACTGTACAAATGTTGTAGCAGCTGTCCATTTGCTTCTAATATAAGTGTTCTCTTTTCAAGTTTTCTGTTCTGGTTGTAGTTTTTTTAGATATGTATAATTTTTGCCCATTTTTATCCCTTTCCCAATGTAGTAGTAGCTGATTAACCCATCCCATCTACTTGGAACTCTCCCCATCACTTTTGCACTGTCCCTGACTCTAGGAGGGTGAAGACAAGCACAATCCTCCTCTGTTGCGTGTGATGCGGCCACCGCCTCTTTTCAAACTACTGCTGATTCTCCGTCACTGGAGAGCCAACGCGCTTGGAGGAAAGCGCAGGATTCCCAGCTCTGAATGGACCAATCAGTAGATGCCTGAGCCAGCGGACATTACAATGTGAGAGTGATGGGGAGAGTAAGAGCACCATCTACTTTGTACCTGCCCAGAGAGAGCACTGCCAATTTTCGCTCTCTTGGACCCGGCTGTTGATGGCAAACAGCATGACTGGGATTCGAACTTGCGAACTCGTGTCAGCGTCTTAGCCTGCTGATGTGACAGCTGTACAATGCATAAAATCACACAGATATAGTCTCATGGGATCCTAGGAGTCTCCAAAGCAGAGGCTCTCAATCCTGGTTCTACCAGTCTAAACACTTTAGATCCAGCACACCTGACTATGATTTTCAGTGGACTTCATTACATGGATCAGGTGTATAAGATTAAAGTTAAACTCTGCAGGATGGTAAGTCTTCAGGAGCAGGATTGCATTGTAGAGTTTACTCAGAATGTTGCCATGAAGAAAAAAAAAACATCCAGTGAGTGGCAGTTATTTGGGCAGAAACACATTCTTGATGAGGGAAGTCAAGAGAATGGCCAAACTGGTTTGAGCTGAGGGTATTGGTAACTAAGAAAGCTAAATTGTGGTATGTTTGAGCTTGTTACCAATCAGTTATTGCTTCTGATCAAGGCTGCATATCCCTGTCAAACTATTTTAGTGCAGCTTTTGATACATCATGGTTCTGCCTAACAGAATGTTACCAGTTCATAAATGTTAATGATGTACAGGGGTTGGACAATGAAACTGAAACAGCTGGTTTTAGACCACAATAATTTATTAGTGGGTGTAGGGCCTCCTTTTGCAGCCAATACAGGGTCAATTTGTCTTGGGAATGACATATACAAGTCCTGCACAGTGGTCAGAGGGATTTTAAGCCATTCTTCTTGCAGGATAGTGGTCAGGTCACTACGTGATGCTGGTGGAGGAAACCGTTTCCTGACTTGCTCCTCCAAAACACCCCAAAAGTGGCTCAATAATATTTAGACACAAAGACTTGCTGTCTTGGTCACAGATGCACCAGCAAGACGTGCAGCAACAATTTGTCCTCTTTTGAACTCTGGTATGTCACCATAATGTTGTGTGCATTGTAATATACTATATAACTGTGCTCTTACCTGCTAACTGAACCTTCACACTCTGCTCTTACTGGTGCAATGTGACATTAATGAAGATTGGCCACCAGACTGGTCCAATTTAGCCATGAACCCTCCCACACTAAAATAACAGGTGTTTCAGTATTAATGTCTAACCCCTGTATCTTTCAGTTATACAAAAGTGAGATATGGAATATTACAAGGCTTCTATTATTGGACTATTATTTATGCTATATATGTTGCCACTAGGCACAATTATTAGCAAATGCAACATTAATTTTCACTGCTGTGAAGTTGATATGCAACTGTACATGTCAGCTAAACCTGATGACAGACTTAGATTAAAGAAAATGGAGCACTGTTAAAGATCCTGGATGTTGTGTAACTTCCTCCATCTAAATAATGACAAAACGGAGGTTCTGCTTTTTGGCCCAAAGGTTGTATGAAGTGAATTGTCAGACTTCAAGTTTTAGTTCAATATTTGATCAAACCCTTCATAGGCTTGCCCCTGAGTACCTGTGAGATCTCATGTTTTATTACAACCATCTTTCTAACAGATCACAGAGTGTTGGCTTCTTACTAGTTCACAGAATTTAGGAAATCGTAGTAGGGGAAAAACCTTTTCGTATACAGCCCCTCAACTCTGGAATAACCTTCCAGACAATGTCTGGGTCTCAGCCTCCAAGTCTATCCTGAAAAATTATGGTAAAATGTGAGGCTGGTTCTGCAAAAGCACTATATTAATAAATGTGCATCCCTTCAAGGCCATTAATGTCTGCTGTCAGCATGTAACAAATACAAAGTCATCTCAACATGACAATGGGCCCCGTTCTTCACTATTCATTGTCACAGACACATTTTTGCATTGGGATTCTGTGATGCATTGTTAGACTGCTAGTAATAATGCTTGAAGAATGCAACATGCCACTCAACTCTTGGTACAAGCTGTGGTTATCTCACGCCTCGATTACTGCAACGCTGTGCTAACAGGCCTCCCAGCCTGCACTAT
>BRDA01005366.1:6585-18993 GCA_036984385.1 Crenuchus spilurus | reverse complement strand
CTTAAATCGAAATATATTTTTAGATATTTGTGAGAGGAGTTTAAATAAGCAGAGACACGTCTGTGAGAGCGAGTCAGGCAGCTGCACTTTTTTTCCCGCCAAAATGATGTAATCTGCCATTCATATGATAATCAATCACATCTTAATTCCGGACATAGTATTGGTGGAATAGCGGCCGTCGAATGTGTGGAATGTATGAAGACCCCCCCATGAAACCTCTCAATTCACACCTATCTCATAAATATTCAATCTAGGAACCACTGAGTGAGTAAAAACGGAGTGTCGCCTCACATTAGTTAAGCTTTAGAAATAAAACTACATACAATGTCTAAAAACTGTAATGAGCAGTGTGTAGCCAACACCTCTGTTTATTCAGTTCTGAGCTCAAAAGTCTTGGCTAGAAATGTTTAGAGTGTGTTTTCACAATACATCAGCACATCTGAAAACAGGTTTTTGGAAAGTCTAAGTTTAGAGCAGATTTAATCAGAATATAGATTTATGACACTCTTACTGTTCTGACTCTGTTGATGCTGAGTTTGTGCTGAACTAAAGCCTGTGTAACACTTTGGTAAATAATAATGTTAGATGGGTGTAATTTGTAAAAAGGTCAGGGCATGTCAGGGTACATCAGAGTGTCTGAAATACGGCCATTTTTTGTTGCACTGCAGTCATAAATGTACTGACGTAAACCTACACAGCAATTCATATGCATTCACAAGTAAAGTGTGGATCATGTTTGACTCACCCTCGTAATTTAAGATCAATTTAAGGTCATCTCAGGTAGCTCAGACTTTCTGGAGTATTTAACGACGACTGTGTTTTAATAATATTCATTTCTTAAATGTTAAGCATATCATCTGTATTAAAATTCATTTTTAAACATTTTAAACCAAATTGACATCTCTACATGGTTATCATGCTATCCTTGGTTAGCAGTGTGTGTGTTTGTGTGAGTGTGTGTGTGTGTATAAGTGTGTTTTCTCACCCAGCAGTGTGGCGAGTGTGCGCATGTCTCTCTCCATCAGAGTGTAAAGTTCGTCTCTGGAGAAGCGTCCGATTCCCTGACAGAACAGCTCTCTCCTCACCAGACCTCCGTTCAGCTGACACAGCGTCCACTTCAGAACCTCACTCATCGGCCCAGGAACGTCCAGCAGCTTCTGCGTCTGCTCCACGTTCTCCACCCACTGACAGTACACTATTGTCCTGAATACAGACACAAACGTCTTAAAGTTACAGTGTCTATAATCTGTATAAAGCATCCGTCGTCCTGAAATACTTTAATAGCTCTGACTAGACAAAACAATTAAGTATCAATTAAGTTTCTCTTTCTACAAATGCGGCAACATCTGATTATGCTGAGTGGGAGTGGCTAAATTGCTGAAGGCAGCGTGGGTGTGGCTAAACTGCTACAGGCTGAATGGGCATGGCTAAACTGCTGTAGGATGAGTGGGAGTGGCTAAACTGCTGTAGGATGAGTGGGAGTAGATAAACTGCTGTAGGATGAGTGGGAGTGGCTAAATTGCTCTAGCCTGAGTGGGAGTGACTAAACTGCTGTAGAATGAGTAGGAGTGGCTAAATTGCTGTAGGATGAGTGGGAGTGGCTAAATTGCTACAGGCTGAATGGGCATGGCTAAACTGCTGTAGGATGAGTGGGAGTGGCTAAACTGCTGTAGGATGAGTGGGAGTAGCTAAACTGCTGTAGGATGAGTGGGAGTGGCTAAATTGCTGTAGCCTGAGTGGGAGTAGCTAAACTGCTACAGGCTGAGTGGGAGTGGCTAAATTGCTACAGGCTAAATGGGCATGGCTAAACTGCTGTAGGCTGAGTGGGAGTGGCTAAACTGCTGTAGGGTGAGTGGGAGTGGCTAAATTGCTGTAGCCTGAGTGGGAGTGGCTAAACTGCTACAGGCTGAATGGGCATGGCTAAACTGCTGTAGGATGAGTGGGAAGCCTGTATGGGCTGGCCTAACATCTAATTAATTTTTTTCCTATTGTATAGGCTATTTAAATGGCCGGATACAGGCTCTGACTGATGAATTGTAACAATATTCAGATTTCCTGACCAGGTCCTTACAGAGACAACCATCACACTTATTTATGGACACACACACACACACACACACAGGCCCTGCCTGTCTATAAATAATTAAATCAATAAATGTAAGTGGGCCTAACCCAGATCTCTGATGTACACACACACACAGAGAGAGAGAGAGAGAGAGAGAGAGAGAAATCAGTATATACAGTATTGCCATTGTCATTACAGAGAAAAATATCATCATATGTATATAATGTACATACAACATTATTGTCCATATTTAATATGTACTTACTGTATATATTACTGTAAATATTTCACATGTGTATAATGTATATACTATATTATTTCACATACTGCCTCATTTACCTATTAAACACAGTATATAACATATATAACAACAGTATAATATTAAATTAAACACCATTTAAGTTTCCAGGCATCTAAAAGCTAATTCACTGCAGTTATATTCCTGGTAGTAGTGAGAGGCTCAGTGAGTCACTGGTCAGAGTGACTCATCACTGTCTGATTCAGTTTATTTCTTTAGGAAGTAATTCTACATATTATTAGATATCTGACAGAGTATATACCTGTATTCACACAGCACTGAAACATACACGGTCCAGAATGGCCCTGCAGCCAATGGTCAGTAACCTGGTATTAGGGATAGTTCTCTCACTTCACTGGCTTCCTGTAGCTGCTCGCATCAGATTCAAAACCCCGATGCTCGCCTACAAAGCAAGAAATGGACCAGCTCATGTGTGGCTCACCAGTATAAATGTTCCTCCACCAGTTTGGTGATGGCTCGAGCGATGGCCTGCTCTGGTGGGCTCAGGCTTTTATTCAGATTGACTCCCAGATTCTCCTCCAGAAAATCAATAATAAACTCTGTACCAGACACACACTCGTGATTATACTCCACCCACGGCATCTTCCCCTGAGGAGAGAGTCCTCCGTCAAAGTAGTTCTGCACAGACGAGAGGAGTTCATGTTAGAGTCACATTAACATTAGTAGATGAAGAATTACTTTGGAAATGAAGCACAGCTCAAATGAAGCATCGAAAAGTGTTTGCGTGCTATTGATGCTCCCTTGCTGGGGATTTTCAGCCTGCTAAACGTGAGGAAGTGAGTGATGGGATATTTATATCTGATATATCCAACATCTGGTGTTTTTATTGTGGAGACACTGGGTTACAGTACTAAAATATCTGAATTTTATGCAGTTACCGACATTTCCGAAGCTTACCGAGTCAGAACTGTTTGTGGCGACAGGAACCAAATAAGAGCTACATCACCGAAAGTTCCTACACACTGCCAGATGATGGAGACGCTGCTTTGCAATACTTTGGAGAAGATTTTGGGCTAAAACTGTAAGGATTTGGTGTGTAGCTGATGTGAAAGTGCCAATTTTTATCCCCTTCCCAATGTAGTGGTAGTCAATTAGCCCATCCCCTCCGTTAGGCCTCTCCCCATCACTTTGCAATGTCCCTGACTCTAGGAGTGTGCAGGCAAGCACAAGCCTCCTCCGCTGTGTGTGATGCAGCCACCGCCTCTTTTAGAACCACCACTGATACACCGTCACTGGAGAGCCTAACGCGCTCGGAGGAAGGCACACAGGGTCCCCAGCTCCAATTGGACCAATCAGTAGACGCCTGAGCCAGTGGACATTGCAACGTGAGAGTGAAAGGGAGAGAGAGCGCCATCTACCCACCCAGAGAGAGCACTGCCAATTTTTGCTCTCTTGGGCCCCGGCTGTTGATGGTAGCGTCTTTGCCCGCTGAGCCTCTCGGGGCCCCCAAAAGCAAACTTTTTAAATCCATTCATGGTGGATGGGTACAAACAGGGTGCTGAAGACTTATCAGATTGATACCTGTTGTACCATCATCGACATTACATATAAAAGCTCAGAAGACTCATGTAGGGTCACTGGAGGCTTTGGAAAGTGCACCTGGTAAGGTAAGTCCACCATGCGCAGGTATGTCTCCATCTTCAAACAGAATGGAGACAGGCTGGGAACACCATTTTTAGGCCTGGAGAACTGGTGGAGGATGATGGCATCTTTGGAGTCCAACTGCTCTTCCTTCCTGCACACACACACACACATGGTTAGAACATAGAAAACACTCTTGAAGTTATATTGACTCAAGAAAAAGTCAAGTCTCACCAGTTTCCCTTATTACTCCATATGCTTCTACCTTCTAACCACTTCTACTACATGCTCGCCTAGTTTTAGAGAATCCTGATATGTAAAACTCCACATCACCTCAAGCATCTTGTCAAGGTACCAGGGAGTTTAAGCAGGATGTCATGTTCTCCGCTCCTACAGCCTCTCTCTTTCTCTCTTTGCTTGGACTCCATTTTCAATCAGCACTTGCTTCTCTTGTCTATCCTGCAGTTCCACTGCGCTCACTAAAATACATGTCCCATCAGCCCTTACCGCTTTTGCCAGTCACGTTCCTCCGTCTGTAGTTCTCCCACAAATCCTGAACTCTGCTACCCACAATCCATTAAGGACCCCTCTAATCAGGCATCCTAATCTCAGCTCCCCTATAAAGCCGGATTGCTGACTTCACCAAACTGCGAAGTATTGCCAACCTTCAGTTGCCTTACCAAGCGTTTTCTTTGTTTATGACATTCAAATTTGTCTGACCTTGCTCCAGCCCCGTCTGTTCTGTAGCTTAGCACAACTTGGCTTTATATTATTGCCTTTTCTTGTGCTATCTGATAGCCTGTTAGCCTTCTCCAGTTCTATCTGTTAGTCTATCCCTGTTCTGTTCGTTAGCTTAGCCTTATGTTTCCTTGTTGTGTTTGCCTTGTTCTGGTATCTGACCCTTGCTTATATTGCTTATCTATTCTCTTGCTTTGCTCTCTGTCTTATGTTTTGACCTTGCTTGGTTACCGATCTAGGACTGTGTACTGGTTTATGTCTTTGGATTACATATATATATTCAGTAAACATTGTTTCTCTTAATCTGCACGTCTGTTCCCTTTCAGTCTCACATGCAGCCTGACAGGCTTGAACTGTACTACCTACTATTGTACTACCTTCATTGACTGTGTGAACCCATTGTAGCTTGACTCAGTGTTCCATACTCACCATACTAGCTGACTGTACAATCATTCATGAGTTGACCTTCACTACAACTTTATTACAGTACAACAGTTAGCATAAAAAACTGGACAAGTCCACATTTTTTCATTCCATAAATAAAAACTTTGGATATTTTATTTGTTTCCATAAGGTCAAATAAACACAGCGGTTTCAGAGTGCAGTTGAACCTTAGTTATCATTTGCCCTGGTTCTTGTGCAATTCGATTTTTCAGGGACATTTTGTCCCAGATATTGTTCATCTGCCTGGTTTTTGTTGGCATGCGCACGTGCCTCGTCACTAATTTCACGAAAACAAAAACATGTACCCACTTAGCCATGCGTTCGTCATTCATTCTAGAATTGTTTCTTGTTGATAACACTCAAAACAAACTAAAACACGTCACACTAAAGCTATACACAGTGTTACTGCCTGAAAATGGATGCGAAAACAAACAGCAGCTGAGAACCCTGAGAACAAAACAAAGGGTGCAGCTGGACCACACCGGCATTCTCTAAAACAGAGCGTAAACCTGTAAGAGTGATGTTAAATGTTTATTTATCCATTTTATTAGTCTTTTGTGTTTATTTCTCATTGTGTTCTGTATGTAACACTATAGTTATTCTGTACAAAATGTGTTTTTATTCATATTTTGTCTGGAACAGATTAATTGGATTTACATTATTTCTTATGGGAAATGTTGCTTCAGTTATTATCAGGCACTTTAAAATGGATTAATGACCAAAACTGAGGTTCCACTGTATTAAGAGTTTTCTGGGAATCATTTGATGGTCGAAGCTTTACAGGGTTAAGTGCTTGGAGCTTCATCCTGCTGATCATATGGAGATAACAAGGCCCAGTGAGATGGAACAGCAGGAGGTTCAGCAGTGCTACACCAAGCTAACAGCTAATTTTAGCACAGCGGGATGATGCACACAGCTTGCTATGAGGCAGAAGAACCCTGAGTGAGAACACAGAGTGATTCTAATGCAGCCCAAGCCAACTACCACGGCATTCAGCCAAACACATCATTCAGCAAGCAAAGAACCTGGAGAACCATGGATGTGTTGAGTTATTATCTGAATCAGCTCCAGCTCAGTCTTTTCTTATATGTACACTTATCAGACACTAACACCACCTTGTATTTTGAAGGTGAAAATTGAACCTTCAAGGCCATAATGTAACATTAATTTTATATTATATACTTTAACATCATTTAAATTATTGGTATGATATTGGACCTTTCCAACTTCTACTGGAGCCAACTGGACAGTATAGATCAAACATTTGTAATACATCATTTTCTATTGGTTTGATAGACTACACTTTACATGAGAAATAAACTCTGTTTTGTTATTATGGACATTAAAGAGTTAATAAGCTTATTTTTTTGGTCCTTGAAGTCCTGGAGGTCAAATTATAGGTTAATTCATTCACAATGACCAGCATGAGCCAATATAGAAAACCACTGAAACTGGTCGCTGTCCAGTGCTGAAATCCTCAGCTGTGTTTACTGCAGTAACAGCAGCATGTTCTCACAATAAGAGGACCACTGCCACCACTGCTAGATTAATTATTATTTCACATTATTAAGTGAACTGCTACATCATTATTTTTTAAACGTTAAGTCTTAATTTTTATGAACATATTAACATATATCCCAAAAATAATTAATATCCAATCATTATTATTATTAATTAATATCCAATTATTATTATAATTGTTATTCTTTTTTATTTTTATTTTGTCTTCTTATTTTTATTTATAAATGTGTGTATATTTGTAATTATGGTTGATGTGTGATTGTTTGTTATGTATGTTATGTCTGTGGGACCCAAGGAAAAATAGCTGCTATTTCAATAGCAGCTAATAGGGATCCAAATAAAACAATAAAACAATGGCTAAACATCCCATAATAATTAATAAATATCCCATAACTATTAATGAACATCCCATAATAATTAATAAATATTGCATAATAGCTAAATATCCCATAATTATTCATAAACATCCCATAACAATGAATAAATATCCCATAATAATGGCTAAACATCCCATAATAATTAATAAACATCTCATAATAATGGCTACATATCCCATAATAATACATATTCCCATAATAATGGTTAAACATCCCATAATAATAGTTAAACATCCCATAATAAATAATACATATCCCATAATAAGCAGTAGTGTTCAGTGTTGGATTGTACTGATGTTAAGTGGAGGAAATGGGCTTTCAGAACAGATCTGCTGGTCCTGGTTTGGGAGCTGCTCTGTGGCTGTAAGAGGTTGGAGCTGGACGTGTCCTCCAGATAACATTATAAGCTCACGTGAAGGGCCAATAAAGGGCGTGCGTGAAGAACATCACGTTCCAGCCAAACAGTCACGTGATTCACACTAGTTTTGTGTTTCCACAGCCAGGCTGCGTAAATGGATGGCAGTGAGGAGTTGATGCAAGCTGTGTTTTAAGGATGAAGAGACTGTAAACAGACTCGGGCTCAATCCTAATTCACCACAACAGCCCGCAGCCCCTGCAGACACGTGACCAGGAAAACGTGATTCAGTCTCCCCCTCAAACAGCATCCATACAGAAATATGAGCTCAGCCCAGTACTGCACCGTGTAATCCAGCAGTTTGATCCAGATTAATCCAGTGCAGACCATTTCAAGCCCAATGCAGGCTAGTTCAAACCAGTACAACCCATCACATCCATGCAGACCAGAGCAAACCAACACCACCCAAAATAATCTAACCCAAACCCTACAAAGACCTTAAACCACCATATGTAATCCAACCCAAACCCTACGCAACCCAAAATAATCCAACCAAGACCTTACACAACCCAGTGTAATCCCACCCAAACCCCACACATCCCAAATCCAACCTAAACCCTACACAACCCAAAGTAATCCAAACCAAACTTTATACAACCTAAAGTAATCCAGACCAAACCCTAAACAACCCGATGTAATCCAACCCAAACCCTAAACAAACTAATGTAATCCATCCTAATCCCTACACAACCCAAAGTAATCCAACCCAAACGCTCCACAACCCATCTCCAAGCACTTTAACGCTGTAGAATTTAACATAACCCAAACAATCCAATCTTTTTCAATATAAAACAATCCAAATCAATGCTCAGCCAAATACAAATTATCTCAAACCAGTAAACATACAAAGGCACAGCTCAACCCAAATGAGTCCAGGACAGACCATCTCAAAGCAAAGCTCAATTCAAGCATTGTGATCGGCCCAGTACAACCCAATAACTACGACGGACTAGTTCACAACCCAAAGCGTCTACACGAACAACGTAGCTCCGCCCTCTCGGTACTGTACCTGATTGAGAGCAGCTCGTAGAGTAGATAAGCAGCAGCGGCCAGAAGTGCCCCGCCGGTCAGGTAAAGGGTCTTCCTCAACCAGGACTCGCCCACCAGACCGGACATCATCCCGGGCTCCTGCAGGGGGAAGGCCAGCACGCAGCCGGACACGGAGTGGCGCTCGTGCGCGTGCAGCCCGAACGGAACCGGGAGACTGCCGTTCCGGCTCAGATCCACCACCAGAGCGCGAGAGGAGGCGAACCCCGCGCGCCACTGCATCCTGGCCCCCCTGATCCCCGACCCTCCTCATCTACCTGAACTCCCCCCTCCCGCCCCGGACCCGACGCCCAGGCGCGAGCTCCTCTCACCCGACCCCGCAGCTCAAGGTGAGCCCAGCGAGCTCGCGGGATGCTCGGCCGGCGGCGCGCATGCGCACCGTGTTGCGGTTTTTTTTTTGTATGTGTTTCGCCTGCGTTGGCGGAGATGGATGACGTCATAGGCTGCGCTTTCTTCGCGCATGCGCAGTAACGTTTCACTACTGTTTACAAAAATAGAATATTCTGCTGTTCAGTTAAAGATTTTCGCTCGACTTATACTATTATTCATACTGTACACGATTATATACTATTATTACTTAATACTGCACACTATTATATACTATTACTTAACACTGCACGCTACAATATACTATTATTAATACTGCACACTATTATATACTATTACATAATACTGCACACTATTATATACTATTACTTAACACTGCACGCTACAATATACTATTATTACTTAATACTGCACACTATTATATACTATTATTACTTAATACGTCACTATTATTACTTAATACTGCACACTATTATATACTATTACTTAATACTGCACACTATATACTATTACTTAATACTGCACACTATTATATACTATTACTTAATACCTCATACTATTATTACTTAACACTGCACACTATTATATACTATTACTTAATACCTCACACTATTATATACTATTATTACTTAATGCTGCACACTATTATATACTATTACTTAATACCAGTAATCACATCATAACACTTTAGTACTGATGTTTATGTTCATTACGTTATTAATGATTATCATCAAACTATATATTTTGCATGTTTTTTTTTATTTTATTGGTGGTGTTGATTATTAATATATATTGTTGTGTTAATAATAAAACTACTACTACTGCTAACAGTTATCAGAGTAATTTTGTGCATGTTTTATTGTTGATATTATTGTTGTAATAAAAATGGTACTACTAATAGTTATCAATATTATTTCTGAGCTGTGGTTATTACTACTAATATTATTATTATTATTAACACTTCACATTAATAGTATTAACAATGATTATTTTAGTGTTTGGTGTGAAATGTTATAATTCTCATAATAGTATTATTGATTATAAATGAGTTACCTATACACATTTTCTGAGTGTTTACGTTTATTGAAATCACAGTTGCCTAACTTGGACTTCCTCAAACAGGACCCACGATCAGTCCAAAATTATCCAGATGGTCTTGTCAGAGTTCAGACTTCTGCCCTTTTAAGGTGAAACAGTGTTAAGGTTACAGAACCTTCACAGGAAAGCACTGACCACTCAAAACAAAACACTCATCAGACAGACCATTAGATTTAAACCATGTTTGTGATCATTCAGACATACTGTCACTGTTCATTGTGATTCTGTGCTGATTATTACACAAGAAGCACATCTTTAATGTACTTTAACATGTCAGAGAGGAATTCTGTCTATTTCCCATCGTTTCTGCGTAATTCAGACGTGATGTAAGCAAACTCAGCTTTGATGTGAAATGCTGTGGAGATTACAATACTCATCATAATGTCTACAACACAAATACAGACAATTCACTATCCAAAATCACCTCAAATTAAGAGTTTATACACTACATGGCCAAATGTTTGTGGACGCCTCAATGCATTAGATGCTGCAAATTGACACAGATGCGCACACACAGCTTTAGTCCCTGTAGAGAAGTACCGCCAACAGAATAGGACTAGCCATTCTAATGCCAGGTGGGCTAGAGGGGTACCCCCCAGCATTGAGCTGTGTTCTCTGCTCCATCCAGTACTGTAGGGACGATTTGGGGATGAGGTGGTGGTCGTGATCGTCCAACATCTTGACCTCACTAAGGCTCATGTCGCTGAATGCAATCAAATCCTCACAGCAATGTTCCAAAACACAACAGAAAGCCTTCCCTGAACAGTAGAGACAGTTACTTTTACAAAAGCACAATACAATCTTTTTAATACTCCTGATTTTGGAAGAAACAGTAAATAAAGAGGTGCCCCAATATGTTTGTCCATAAATTGTACGTAATGTCGTTAAAATTGTGCGTTTTTTTATTTTATTTATATGTTTGTAAATGTTTCACTGCGATGTAGACTTTAAAACGTTTCAAAGATGTCTGCTTTCCATCACCAACACGGTCCAGTGTACACCTGTGAATCTATAAAGGAGCATTTCACATCAGTCCCTTCCTACTGACTCTGTTTACATCTTAACTGCATGCAGAAATACAGCCGAATCCCCGTTAATGTTGACAAGTCGACTGCGCAGCTGCACGTCTGTTTAGACGTTAACTTACAGGACAATAACAATCCACACATCTCTGTAAATCTTAATTAATCACTCGCGTGTCTGTGTAAGTGTGTCTCCATGAAGCAGCAAATGACCCTTCTTATCCCAAATGTTGTCAATCAGCCAAGACATGCTGGTCTCCTGATGATGCTTCTTTACTTTTACTGGAGCTGCGAGGCTAATGGAGTTAACGAGTAATGGAAGCTCATCACCCGACAATTAGCATGGCGTCCGGTTACTGACACTGTATACCTTTTTGTATACAATCAATATCAGCATTTAAAAATACAATATTCTTCAATGCTGTCCTTACTATGCATGATACACACACTCTGGCCACTTCATTAGGTACACAGACCTTTTATCTACAGTTCATTTGAGCTCCACTGATCAATTACAGGCCGTTAGCCTTATTTCACACTGTTATTCAATGCTCAGGACCCCCACAAAGCATGTATTATATGGGTGGTGGACCATTCTGGGCTCTGCAGTGACACTGACGTGGTGGAGGTGTGTTAGTATGTGTTGTGCTGGAGATTTACTGTCCACTCTGTTAGACACACGTTGTTGGTCCACCTTGTAGATGTAAAGCCAGTCACGTTAGCTCATCTGTTGTTCTAGTCCTTCATTGGAGACGCTGTTGGCTAGTTGCTGCACTACTTTCACTGCAGCAGTCATAATGAGGGCTTAAGTATAAACAGACGGAGTGTGTGTACATAATGAAGTGGCCATTGAGTGAAATGTTAGGACTAAAGCAGAAATGGCTAAATTCAGGCTTGTAAATAGCTCTGATTGGCAGTGCTAATGTTTGTTGATAGCAGTCTTGTCTTGGCACTACATTTGGGGTAAGAAAGAAAACTGGGAATAATGATTCTTTTTCCCGAATGAATCACGAACTACATTCCGGTTCACTGTTCAGCACGAGCAGCTTCATCCACTTTGTCATTTTCGGTTTGAACTCGTTCCGGCTCCTCTCTCCGTTTGAGTGCGTGTAGAGCGTAGTTAACGGCGGTGCTCTGCTGCCAGCTCCACGTTCCGGTTACGGGATTATACAGCATTCCACGGATACACTCTACACTAAAGCCACCTGAGAGAGAGAGAGAGAGAGAGAGAGAGAGAAAAAGAAAAAGAAAGAGAGAGCAAGCGAGAGAGAAAGAGAGAGAAAGAGGAAGAGAGCAAGCGAGAGAGAGACAGAGAGAGCAAGCGAGAGAGAGAGAAAGAGGAAGAGAAAGAGAGCAAGCAAGAGAGAGAGAGAGACAGAGAGAGAGAGAGAGAAAGAGGAAGAGAGCAAGCGAGAGAGAGAGAAAGAGGAAGAGAGCAAGCGAGAGAGAGAGAG
>BRDA01005365.1:564-13665 GCA_036984385.1 Crenuchus spilurus | reverse complement strand
TTTTTGAAAATGGTTCCAGTCTGTGAACATCTCAGAGCTTCTGCAAGTTTATACCAACTGTCCGTATTGTAGCAGCTGAATGCAGCCTCACCATGTGTAGCTCTGGTTCTAGGGACTGTAACAGGTCAGACTCCAGTGCTCTGAAGTGTCTAATAGGCCTGTATTTTTCCACCGTATCAGTAACGGACGTAAGGCCTAGCCCATTTAATGATTTGTTTACAGGCAGCAGTATTATGAAATCTATTCTGTAGCTGACCGGGAGCCAGTATAATGATCTGAGTCCTGGGGATAAATAAGTAATTTCATGTGTTTTAATAGACCTTGAGAACTGTGGCTTGAGTTACAAAGTGTTATATTAGTAAGTCAACCTCAATTTAAGGCCAAATGACACTTTCTGAAAGACAAAAAGGCTGGCAAAGCATTGTACATTAAAGGAATGAACAGTTGTGAAATTCTCAGTGAAGCTTTCTTTTCATGTGTCTGGAGTTACAGCAGATGATTTAATTACTGCAGTCTCTCCAGAGATCAAAACTCTTGTGGTGACTGTACGGCTGAAAGTAATAGGACTGGAAACTCTGAGAAATTCTGGCACACTGAAAATAAACAGTGTCTGTCATAATGCAGAGCTTTTTTATGTCGCAGTTTTAGTAGACTTGAACTACATAATGATGAGGGGCAACCACAGCAGTTCCTAGTGGGCCAATTTCCAATGTGCCAGCATCTATGTGATCATGTAATTGTTTAATGACTGCAAATTAATTTTTAATTATGTCTGATAAACAGTAACTACAGGAGAATACAGATTACACAGTAAAAGACTAACAAGAGAACGAGAGATGAATCCCTTGATCTTTAGAGGAGAGAAAAAAAAAAGATGGTTTTCTTTAATTGTTTGTTTGGCATAATTGATCTTTTTTCAGTGAGTGCATCTCAGAAAATGAGAATATTGTGAATAAAGCTTGTTTGTGTTCCTAATTTAACTTTAATTCAAAACGATAAACTGTCATCGTTTGTATTCATTACACATAAATGACATATTTCAAACATTTGTTTGTTTCACTTTTTTGAGTAAATTACTATTCAAACAGTGTTAGCATTAAAACAAAGGCTTGAAATGTGTCACTTTACATGTAATTAATATAAAATATGTGACAGTTTACCTTTTTGAACTACTGTAAATTATGAATACAAATGAACTTTTTCACAATATTCCTTTTTTTTGTTGTTGATGCTCTAGTAGGTGTACATAATAAGAGCACTACATTGTAGATATCTGGACTTTGAGTGAGTTGTGAAGATTGAGTTGGACAAATTTTTATTTATTCTTTGTTGACCGAGAAAATCTTAAAAGTCTTCACCAACATCAAAGTCCAATGTTTTTGTTGTCCAATTTTGCATCCAGATAGAACCACTGAAAGTCGATTGTTTGGTCAGTTCTGATGTTTGTAGAGACAATGTATACATCTTCTCAAGCTCTTTTATTCTTGTTCTGCTGTGTGTTTGTATGTCTTAACTAATTACAATGAAGGTTCTTGTTTTTCTCCCTACAACAGAATATAGTTGGTCTTCAAATATAGCACATAAATAAAGAAACACTGCCCAAGTTTAACAACACTCTTTGTTAACTCTTTGTGCCACTTTGGTTCTTTCTCTGGTAGTCTGGCCTGATTCTGGGCCATTCATCATTGTAAGTGGACCAGATGTGTATGCCAAATGTGGGCCAGATTTGGGCCATATCATCATGCTAGCTGGGATTGTTCAGATTACAATTCAGTTATTAGCACCAAACGTTAAAGACAAGAAGCATTTAGAAACTTCTATAATTGACAGAATCTGCAGAGTTTTCATGCTTTATTCCAAGTCACATCATGACTAACTGTGAAACTGACCATCACAGCCCTGTCTTTGTCTTGTCCAGATGCCTTTTGTTTGTTTACATCATTGACATGTCATGTCTCGTCATTGGCTGCACCTGTGTCTTGTCATTTCACAGCCCTGGTCCCTCATCTCCTGACTGATTATGTTTGGTTCAAATGTTCCCTAGTGTCCTGCAGCCAGCGTCAGTCATTGCCCGTGTATTGTCATTGTGTCTTGTCTTCAAGTAACCACAGCCATAATTTTATTTTTGTATAATAAATAACTTTTGTTACGACTCCCATGGCATCCGTCTCCTTTTTCCCCAACTGATAATAACATAAGATGTTATTGTGCTGTGTTTTGTAACCAGGTGGAATGATTAACACCTGTGAAAGCACAAGAGAGATCCCCAACTGTACGAGCGTCTGAGCAGAGCAACTGATGAGGACGGCCTAGAACAAGACCAACCTGGAAGTGCAATGTAAACGAAGTGTACAGAAGTGTTGCCATTTTGAAAGTTCTGTATGTTTTCCTTTCCTTTCTTTTTTGTAATTTCAGAAACAAGTCATTGTTAATAGTTTTCTAAGGACCTCGTTTATACAGATTTGCATGGGTGTCTTGTTTGATAAGATCTATGCGGAGGATCTAAACACACTTAATGAGACATTTTTAATTATGATGAAAAACGGGCTCGACTGCGAGAGAAAATGAGCCGCAGACTCAAATTGAGTGGCAAATGGAAAGAAAAAAAAAAACATTGGGCCTTCAAAAACTTCTCCGTGAATATTGAAAGAGTACGAAACTCCAGAATGTGTTGATGGCAAAGTGTCCACTCCAGATGACTTCGGTACTATCGACAAGACATGTTGCAGTGTTTCAGAATGTATGAGCTACAGATACAGTAGAAACATCACAGCTTCTCTTATCATTTCTGCAGCAAAGTGTGATGCCACCTTTGTTTTGAACATCAGTCATGGGATTATGCAGAAAGCATATCCAGATGAGTCCCTTTTTCAGTTTGACAGACAAAAAGACACTGTGTTAAATCCAGAACGTCTCGCTGTTTAGTCTAGGTCATTGCATACTAAACTGTCTGCATTAGTTGTTCACAAATCGAGAGCAATTTCACTTGCTATTTTAAATGCTTTTGTTGTCTTTTTTTACATTTTATAAGTTCGTAGGGTTGGCTTATTTGCATATCAATTATAATCTGAGCCACTGCGAGCATGAAGCCAAACAAAATATGCAAATGAAGAAACACTGGTATGAATAATTGGAACATTTTGCATAAGCTCAGTGTCCATTAGCAGTTTGCAAAGTTTGCAATCAGATAAATTAATATTTGTTGAAGACATCTGTCAGATGCCATCAGTTTGTCAATAACAAGAAGACAATTTCCAAAATATTACTACAAATAAAATATTTTTATTATATTTTGACCATAAAGCATAATGTATTAAGTGTATAATGCATACTACGTCAGACAATTTTGTAGATAACTAAATATAAATACTGTCCTTCAGTGTAATTTTATTTATTTGGTGCCAAATTAAAACTTCACTGATATTTAAAATAGACATCATATTTAAATCTTTTTTTTTTTATTTATCCCATATGTGGTCAGCCAAGACATGGACATGCTAGGCTAAAATTGTAAACAAATACTAGAACTCAACTGCCCTGGTCTTAATGAAGGTCTTCCAGAATAAACAGTGTGGTTTAAGACATAGTATGAGGGACACATCTGGGCTTAGTTGGCTGTTGAGTTCTAGTGTTTATTGGTAATTTTAATTTCTAAAGAACAAAATTTGGGCTCCAAACATGCCTCGGCTAATCAACGACGTGCACTATATGGACAAACGCATTGGAACACCTCCTCGTTCATTATTTCTTCTGAAATCAAGGGTTTTAAAAAGAGGTTCTCCTACTTTTGTTGGAGAAACTGTCTCTACTTTCCAGGAAAGACTTTCTACTAGATGTTGGAGCATTGCTGTGAGGATTTGATTGCATTTAGTGACAAAAGCATTAGTGAGATAAGGATGGTGGATTAACAACCACCTTACCTCATCTCCAACTCATCCCAAAATTCCAGAGAACAGTTACACTGCTCAATACTTGGGCCTTTATAGCACTTTAGCCCACACCTGGCATTATTACGTGGTGCCAATATGTTCATGTTTATCTGCTCCAGAGAGTCCTATTCTATGTCAGTACTTGCCTACAGGGTCTAGACAAGCTATGTGTTGTATTTGTACCTCTGTGTCAGCAATGACGGTAACTTAAAGTGGTTGAATACGTTTATTAGAAGGGGTGTCCACAAACATTTGGACATATAGTGTACATCATTTGAAGGAACCAAATGAAAAGAGACAAAATGAAAATAGACTGAATGAAACTAGTGGACAAACTTTGAGAGAATCTCACAAAGGGAAAATAATAGATGTTTTTGTTCATTTCAGCCATGTCTAGACTTTCTTCTACAGGCGTCTACATTCATTCTAATGTTACCTCATGTCGTCAGCTAAGTCAGTCGCTGTACATAAAGCAAAATATGACATTTTTTTGCCTGTATCATAAGATATAAAGTGAACGCCTTACAGAAACAATGCCTTTTTGTCATATTACATCTTTTGCCATCAAAACATTTGGCCACTTAATTTATGCATATTAAAAGTAATAGTTACTGTATAAATAAGTATGATAAAAGTTAGAATATTTATATGAACACTTTAATGAGGTATATTGTTTGTTGGCTTTTCTCTCTTTTTTTCATTTTTTTTAATCTTAAAAGAACTGAAAACAATCTTTATTGTGTCTTGTCTCCCAGGGAAGAGCTTTGAACTGTATCATAGTCTCAATAGATGAAGTTCATTTCTCTGTATATACAGCTGTATGCTGTCATTTTCACATTGCTTCTATTGTAAATACAGTGGCAAAGACAGAACTGTGAACCTTAACACAGTACCTTTTCAACTGATACAAGTGTGTTGAGAATCTGAGACGGTTACTTTTACAGAAAAAAAAGAAAATCATAATTTTGTTCATCTTTGACAAAGTCCTTGACTTGTGCATGACTTTTGCAAGGACGCGATTCGATTTACAGTATGTGTTGTAGATAAACAAGTGCTGTAAATAGTTCTTTTTTAGTCATTCGTTACAAAAAGGGAAATTATTCACACTTTCCAATGTTGCCATTCAAATATGACATCATTTTCACTGTTGGAACTTTGTCCAGCTACTTTTGGTAGGGTTTAAAGGAATACTCCATGTTTTTGTTTGTTTTGTTTTTGTTTTGATTTTTTTGTTCGACCTCATTTTTAGACTTGGATCAAAATGATCATTAATTTCAGTGCATTTTCCTGTACTTTGCATATGCCCACTGGTTTCTATGAAGTCTACAGGTCTACATTGTCCAATGTAATTGAACATCACTTAACGATTAAGTTGAAACCACTGGAGTACTCCTTTAAATTTGCATAATATAGATCTCGATCACTTCAAGGTTTCAGTTTGAGAGATTCTTTATTACACATCTTGCCCTCTTGCTTACCTCGTTCACCTGGGGATTAAAAAATGTTGCTACAACTTTGGCTTTGCTTCAACCATGCGTTTGGGAACATGTGGCACTTTTTGAATGTAACTGAATAGCAATATCCCAACAAATCTTCAGCTTCAGATAAATATAGGAAATTATAAACTAAACTACAAAAAGATTATATTCTATATTGTACATTAAAAATGATGGTGAAGGTTTTCATGCCACAGAAAGATATTAATTGTGTAATGTGATTGAAAGAGTTACTATTAAATATAGTTACAGCTATTTAAAGGTATATGATATCTATTAAAAATGATTAATAACTAAGTCACTTATTCTATACATGCTCTGCTCACCAGTGTAGTTGGACAAGCTTTACAGAATATTGGCAAAAATCTCATTTAGCCTAATCTACAGCCATACCTGCCACCATTACAGGTTTTGCCATATGCCATTTTGGGGTTGTGGTCAACAGGAGGGTGCACAAACTTTACTTTCACTTTCAACACAAATTTTTTGCAGCATTGAGCTGTGAATGCTGGTTTGAACTCCAAATGCCAACCTCCAACGATGCCATCGGGCTATAAAAATTAAACATGTGAAAAAGTGGGTAGACCACACAGTCATATTAGAACATTATGGCCACCTACCTAATAGTGGTACCGTTGACTTGGAGTGTTTGGTCAGTGGTGATCACTGACACTTTTCTCATTGCTCCTGTGTTCAATATAGAGGTTAACTGGTCCACTGTGGTGTGTTGATTGCTCTGTACCACTTGTTTGAGTCATCAGTCTTCTCTGACATCAATGGCCTATGGAGCATCACTGTTATGCCATTGGCTGGCACTCAATGTCATCAAAGTCTACTCTCAGTACACATGCACTGCGGCAGCTCTAAAACATCACACAAAGTTGGCAGTTTCCAAGATCCTACCACCCTTCTCTCAGTACCCTATTAGCAGCTCTTCATCCAGACTTTTGCCCATGATGATGGTTTTACACTCTGCTACAACTGACTGGTGTGCTCACTTATTTATACATGCAGCAAACCCTGTCACATGGCAAGTTTATTCCAGGGATTCCATAATATTCTGTGCAATATTACTCTATAATTATACAATAATAGGCACCTAAGTGTTCTAATGAGATTGAGTAAGGTAGATGTTTTGTAAAGCTTGTCCAACCAGATGTTGTATAAAAATGCCACAGAGTGTAAAGCATAGATAGATCAGTTGGTTGGCCTTTGATTCTGGCATCCATGTCCATTCTTTACATTTTGGCAGTGCTAAGCACCATATTCTGTTTGTTACTTTCATTCTCAGCTTCCAATATAGCCCGTATTGCCATAAATGTCCAAAGAAAACATATATTGCAGTGTATTCCACAAAATGTCGTTTGAATACTGTATACCGGATTGACTTTTTTGTATTGTTGTGAAGCCAGTTTGTCCAACTCTTACACACTTAAAAATAAAAAACCACTTTTCCATGGTCCTTTTTTTAAACGATGTGAGATGTAAAATAACCTTTTTAAAGTTTAAAGAGCCTCTACGTAATGAAAAGCTTTAATACTCATTTCCTATATCTGTTTGTCCAAACCAAGGACCATTTAAGGGCCTTTATTTTTAAGAGTGTAACTGCTATATGGGACACAATGGCAAAAACATGGTCTCAGATCAGCGTACAAGGACGACTAGCACCAACATCTGATCCTAGTGATGAAGCGACTCTAGCCTACAGAGAGAGCCTTATCTATGTTAGATTTATCTGGCCTCTCTTGGGCCAGAGATAGCGAAGCCCAGGACGCAGTATTTATTGATAAACGCTGATAAGCGGAAGCGAGGTATATGAATCAGCTCTGGCAGATGTTGATCCACATCGAGAGTAAATCTAATGTGCGATGGCCACAGCAAAAGCAGCTGTTGCACTGTGACTATTTAAAATGTGCTGATTCAAGGCCCTTGTTTCTGCACTATTGCACGGAGCCCTGCTGATCTGGGCTTATTTACATTATTCCCCTTTCGGCCCTAACCGCAATATGAGCTTCTTTCTTTTTTTGTTACGCTGAAAACACTACGTAAACAGATTACACAAACCGTTCTGTTCAATTACCTCAAACCGTTCTGGCAGAGCTGCAAGGCTTTCACAGAAAAGGCAATGTTTCAAAAAAGAGAAAGAGAACTCTCAACAGAAGCTTGCCAGCTCCTTGTCTCTACATGCATGAGAGCGCTAATGCCAGCAGGTGTGCAGTGCAGCGAGCAGAAAGTGGGGCTTTCCTGTTAATCACCTCTCGTACCACCACTCTGCCATGCTGAAGTCAGCAGGCAGTTCCACTTCTGCGGGCAGGAAAGCAGCGGGGACGCTCGTAGCATCAACACATCTTCTCATGCTATAAACCTAGCGTGCTAGTTCATCACAGTTAAAGCTGGATTAGTTTTTACCTGAGGAGCTACCATAATGTTATGGGGGAGGATTTGTGTCAGATCATAAGGAATTATGTCAGTCAGTACATTTACATGCACTCAATTTGTTCTTAGTCGAACACCGTATCCTGACACCAGCATCAACTATGATCAGTGAAGCTACACCAGCTGCAATGCGCCATTTTTGACAGACCTCTCTGTATTTTTGATGCATCACTTCACAGTCCCGCCAGAGTAGACACACAGTTTTGATCTGACATGCAGGCTTGATATTCCCATGTAGACACCCTGGAGGCTTTGTGACACGTTAATGTTCACTTGTTATTAGGACGCGGTGCAAGATGTGATCATGTAATCAGTACAGTTGTCTTAGTTTAGGCAGCCTAAGCTTAGCCTGATCCAAAGATGTGGTTCAGGATGTTAGCCAAACTATTTAAGATAGTTCTGGACTTTTTAAACTCTTAGATCAGGGATCATCAAACCTGGGCCTAGAGAATTGGTGTTCTCCAAAAGATTCCCTACTCAAATTAATCAACTAATCTGTTAACTGCCTGGTTAAGTAGATTTCCCACAGGGGCAGCTATGACCTGGTGGTTAGGGATCTGGATTTGTGACTGGAAGGTCGCTAGTTTGATCCCAACTGAAATGCCCTTGAGCAAGGCACCTAACCCCCAACTGCTCCGCTTCAGGCACATGTTCTCATAGCTTGGTGTGTTCACTAGTGTATGTTTCACTGCATGGATGGGCTAAATGTGGAGGTCAAATTATGTTGTGCGCAAAATCACATTGGCAAAAACGTTGAATCTAATTTAATTATGTTGTGCATTGCAAAGCAAAGCAATACGCAAAATACTGTTATTCGATTTATATTCTTCTTCTTCTTCTTCTTCTTCTTCTTCTTCTTCCGCTGGATTTTTGACGCGCTTCTTGTCCCACAGTTTTCGAGATATCGACACCGTTCCAACTCCTGATTGTTCGGTCCGATGGCGTGATCCGGGCTTGTATACAGAATTTTGATTGGATGTGCGGTTTTCCTAAAAACTTCCTTAATCTGGGAATTTTTTTCCCATTAAGAATGAATGGGGAACAAAAATGCATGCTCATCTACTGTACTTCTGCTTGACTGATTCGCACCGTTTCTGATACACTATATCAGGGCAGGCCCCCGAGCACAAATTCACTGTTGTTTTGACCCGCACTTGTTTATTTTTTAATTTCTGTTAGTTGGTGTCAGAGCAGGGAAATCACCAAACTCTGCTGGATAAGAGATCCAAGATTTGAAGATTCCTGACTTCAGTGCATCACAAACATTTCAAACATTTTATTGATAGTAAAGTGAATGAAAATATTTGAACGTGTATAAACTCTAAAACTGACTTTTACACAGCAAACATCTTAGTTCAGTTCAGTTTCTCAGAGTCAAACAAAACCTTTGTGACATTGTTCAGCTTGATTTCTTTAAAACAATTAGTCAGGACTGGAGTTTTAAGAATTAAATGCTGATGTTAAAAATATAATAGTATAATATTTTACCTAATGTGAGGAAGATGATGAAGAATGTTGGGGTTGTTACTCAAAAAAAGTAATCCATTGCATGTTAGTAATTATATTCGAATTACAAATTATTTGAAATAGTTACTTTACTCATTGCTATTACTGCCATAAAATCAGCATTAAATTCATTAAAAATGTGAATTATTTTTCAGTCAAGAGATGAGTGAGAATATAAGGATTTGCTTTCAGCTTGTACTTAAAATCTTACTTTTAACTTTTATCTTAACTTTTCAGTTTGTACTTTTAAAATCTTACAGTTTGTACTTAAAATCTTTCTTACTTTTAATCCAGTGTCTTAGAAGAACTGAGTGAATTTCCATCCTTAGTAATATTAGTCCTGTTTAAATTTGTACACCCTGTAAAAACCTGCTCACATACAGCAAAACAAGAAAAAACGTACTGCTGAAATGGATCACAGCTTGACACTTTTCTTCAATATAGTCCCACTGTAGGCTACATCTTTACTAAATACTACTATTTTCCTTCCATACCACCATGCATCACACACCACTGTGAAATTTAAAGATGTGAAGATCTGGAATATGACATTTCAATTCAGGCTTGTTTGTGGATAATTGGAGAAAGTTCACAAATCACATATGAACCAGCCAATCAGAGCTCCTCCAAATGAAATTGCACAAATATCCTTTGTAAAAGTAATCCAGCTCTAATAGTGCTTCATTCTTGCCTTTTCCATTAGATAGATGGCAAATTTATTCATTTCTTCATAATGATGCATACGGTTCATGACCTCTGCTTAAGTAGGGCTGTTGGCACCATGGCTGGTTAAAAAGTAAATATTAGAAATAGAATAGCACTGGGGTGTTTATCCTTTCCACCCAACATCACTTCCTCTGGCTATCTCAGCCCAAGCTGTGCTGAGTTCACGTCCATCAACCTTGCCCTCCTTTTCACACATTTTCCCGTTCCAAAGTCCGCCCTAAGTCCTTGCCTGAGCGCCTCGCTGCTAGAATATGAATGTCCGTCTGGAAAGCCTGCTAGCATCTGTCAAAACCTCTTACTTCATTGTTTGATAGCACCTTGACTCGGGCTATAGAGGAAGCGCTAACATTAGTGTAGTCAAAGTTAGCATTGTTTTTTTTTCTCGCTCCAAGGTTATTGATTTTATAAAAAATAAAAAAATAAAAAAATAAAAAATAAATATGTACCAAGGTGCTTCTTTCTCTTTGTCTCTCTCTAGGTTCTTGAAGCATTCTCAGTTTAATCTCAATGTGTTCATCTTTCTTTTTATCTGATTTAATTTGCTCTGCTTGGGCGGAGCTCATTTTCTTGGCACGCTGCGAGAGTTAGCAACAGTTAAAGCTGGAAATGTAACGAAATGAAGACGGCTGCGGAGAAATCGAGCTTAATTTGTTGGTGTTGTTTACCGTACAACGTTTCAATGGGCAAAACCATGGTGATTCTCTCATCCCACCAAATGTACAGCTGCATGGCTCATGATTACTGTCCAATACCATCCTTATTTCAATATTTCTATGGAATAAAAAATGTCATTTTGAAATTGTTTCAAATAAATGTATTTTTGTACATCAGATGATGGAAATCCCACTTGTCAGTTGTCGGTTTTGTTTGTGCCACGAAATCTGCGGTCACACCAATGACCTGTCATTTAGCGAGGATATATCTTTTGAGCTGCACCTTCTTCTAGTTTGCAATTACTGTTGATTTCTGCCTGCCATGTCACTTCAGATTTGAACCCCAGTGACTTGAGCACATGAGCACAGCTTACCTGTGCTTGCGGCAGATCCAGACATACACAAGGAAGGCCTGAGGCATGAAAGCACATGATACACGCTCCTAAGCCTCTGGATGAAGTCTCATATACCCAAGCTCAAAGATGCTGTAGGCATTTAGAGCAACCCTAGTGGCTGACAAGACACTTGAATGGCATTTGATATATTTCCTAAGGAATGGAATGACATCTGTGTTCCAGAAAATAATTCACTTGCTTGCCATTTGTTTGCTATTTTACTTAAGAAACAAAAAGAATACAAGTTATTTTCTAATGACTGTAAATGCTGTTTTGTTATTGTTAGTTATGTCCCCATTAGACTGTCCATCAGTTAGCTATTACACTTAAAAAGTCAGCCCAACTTATTTTTTTTTACTTACTGCACTCATTTTTTGAGTTATTTCATCTTGAGGTTCAACCAACTCAAACGTATAGTTTATTAAAAAATTCAATCTCACATAGTTAGGCAGATAGAATTAACCATATTTTAATCCAACGTTCAGACCAGTTAGGACTCTTTTCATCACAATGACATCATTTCCCCCTCTTGGGCTCCCAGTTTTGCCTTTGGATTACAGTGGTTGAACAAGCCTACATATCTTACTGTTATGTACTTTGTTTAACACTGCATTTCTTTTTTGTGTGAGTAGTGCAGCTGTCGTCCAAATGTTCGTCCTCTGATCAGGAGAATGAGTTGTGATGCTACAGCTCTCTGTAACTGGCAGCCCATGATGGGGGGGAAGTCTAGTGGCACTATGTTGAGCAAAGAGTCACATATAACAGCAAAGTTGACTAAAAAAAACAGATCTTAATGGGTTTTTTTTAATACAATGAATTTTATACTAAAGTAAGAAAGACCCCAGATTGGTCAAAAAGAGTTAATCTGCCAATTGAATTTTTTATGTACTTGATTGATGCTCTATTTTAAATTCCATCAGTCATTGGTCATATAAAAACACTACATTTAAAAGAGAAAAGAGTGTGAAATTATTTAATTTCAAATCATTTTGAAGCATTACTACTGGTTCATCCTTAAATCCTTACACAAGGTCAAGACAAGTGGATAATTTTTCAATTATTAAAAAAAAAACAGAAATGGAGATTCAAGTGATGTATCATTGACTTATAATTAGATAACAGTAGTGAATAGAACTTTAATCAGTATACTTTCGATTTGTTAAAATTGAATGAATTAGATGTTAAAAGTGCTTATTGCAATACACAGCTTTCCATAAAAGCTGGTTTAGACTCATAATGAATAAGCTGGGAACACTCTCTTAGTACTATAGGCCCAATCAACCTTCACTAATCATTCTTCACTA
This sequence comes from Crenuchus spilurus, assembly GCA_036984385.1. Taxonomy (NCBI): domain Eukaryota; kingdom Metazoa; phylum Chordata; class Actinopteri; order Characiformes; family Crenuchidae; genus Crenuchus; species Crenuchus spilurus. The sequence continues at coordinate 1,220 of BRDA01005365.1, read as the reverse complement.
ATATCTTCACCAATTATCATTAGCATACAGAATTACAACAGCTAGATCTTGGGTCACCATCCAGATCCAGTCTTTTCCAAAATCAGTAAATCAGCCCTTGCACCATGCTCTGTAGATCTGTGCACTGTCCCTACAATGTGTATGTTAAAGAGGACTTCAAGGCTTAGGCCTAAATTTGAGACTGTACATATGGAACAAGTATGCAAATCTGGAACAAACTCTGAGAATAACCAAAACTCCAAAGAAAATCTCAGCCTCATTGCTGGCACCCGACAATCAATACCATATTGCAATTATATCTGTGTACTAGAAGAGATATATACACTGAGGCTGTTACATCTCCCTGAATAAACATATTAACATACCTGAGAATGGTTCCCTCAAGAATCATCTACATAATCTCTCACTTAGCTCAGAATTAATCAGCCAAGACAGTTTTGCTTCTTTAGAGCTGAAGCTGGAAGAACAATGTTGCTATCATATACTAGAACTTTATATTCTCCTAAAATACACCGGCTGTTTATGTAAAGATACAGCACCAAAATATCCTGCAACCTTCTAAAACTGTATCCAGATCTTACTTGGGGGGGGTAAGTCCAAAAGATAGAACCAGTAGGTCACAGCTGAAGTGCCTTTGAGCATTCATAGCATAGATG
>BRDA01005364.1:13878-27272 GCA_036984385.1 Crenuchus spilurus | reverse complement strand
AAAATATTGACATTTGCCATCTCCACATCATTGCATTCAGTTTTTATTCAGTATTTGTTTAGTGTCCCAACTTTTTTGGAATCCGGTTTGTATTTATTTCTCATTGTTTTCTGCATGTAAAACTATAGTTATTTATTTTATAGTTATTATTTTTTTATATATATTTTGAGTGTCTGGAACAGATTAATTGGATTTACATTATTTCTTATGGGAAATATTGCTTCGGTTATTGTTCGTTTCGGTTATCATCAGGCACTTTAGAACAGATTAATGACGAAAACCTAGGTTCCACTGTATGTACAAAATATTGCACTGTGTTCATATTCCTATGATAACATTGTTAAAAATTGACCTGCATAACTGACTGTTGGATCATATGAATACTTGATTAAACAAAACACCCACACAGACTCATCTAGAATGCAAAACACTCAGCATAGCAAACTATAATTTTATAGGAACCTTACTAATATTAACATTATAAAAAGAATTATATATATTTGCATATATCAGCCTTCTACGCTGTCAGTACTGCAAAAAAACAATGTTAAGCTAATGATTTACTGTGCAACCCAATTAAATAGTGATGAATGTACAACAATTAAATACAAGTAAAAGCAAACCATTGATGTAATGTTATCTTTAACCACATCTAATGTACTGCACTCATAAACTCTGCAAGTTCTTGGTATCAACATTGTCAAGCACTATTAAATGTTATAGTCAAAGAGTGATTGTGTGAATAAAGGTGCATTTAAAGAAAAATAAAAAAAGATTAAATATAAGTAATCTGTTACATTTGGCAGCTATGCTGTTTGTGTTAAATAATAAAGGTATTCAGGTTTGTTCTTATGTGCTCTGGACATTCAGGGAAATGAAATTAGACAGTTTCACACAATAGAGGCTTTGAAGGCCAGAGTGGGATGAGAGTTTGTGATTTAAAATAATACAATACAAAACACATTTGTAAAGGTATAAATAAGTAATACAGAGTGAATCTCTTCTTTTCTTCATACAGTAGTAGTAATGAGGGTGATTTTATTCTTTTAACAAAATGCTAAAATCCTAAAAGTCTAATGAAACATTGAATCTGATCAGAGCAATTGATGTATTTTAGTGAAAATTAAAGTAGCTCAAATTAAAGGTCTACCATTTGTACTATATTGGAAAAACAACCACCAGGAAAACAATGGGAAATAAACAGTACAAAGACAATGATGCGAGATCAGATGAAGGAACAATGAAATAAGGGGGTTGTTTATACTGAAAATTACAAATTTGAAGTGGGTCATGATGTAATGTAACACCAAATTCAGATTGTTCATTAACTTTACTAGCTTCATTCAACCATGACAAACATTCAACATTTTCAATGCATTTTTGAATGTCTACTACTGATATTTCTGTAAAGCCCATTCAGTGTTGCCACCCAGACACCCTCAAGAGGAGTTTGCTGTATTTCATGGTTATTTAAGCTGTGTGTAATCCTCAGTTTGAGTGGTAAACAGTCTTTCTTTAAAAAACCTACTCTGATTCATACTTCTACACTGATCATTTATCTCCATGGTCTGTCCTTTAGGATACAGTGACATGGACATGGCAGGGCCCTAAATTGTAAGTGCTGAACATTTTAAATATTGACCTTCATAAAATGCACTTCTTTTGTACAATTGGACAATTCCTGAGAAGACACAGTCTACCACACAGTAGAGTTTAATCATCACACCATCTGGACCCCACCTCTAGATGAATCATAAGCCTCCCAAAGTCACCCTTTCTGTTTCCTGTTATTGAAGACATTTATAGAAATGTCATAAATGTACATATATGTTAAATATATCTACATTCTTGTTCTGTGTTGGTTCATTGGAATGTCAATTCATTTGCAGCACTTGATTTTACCTTTTAATTATGTGCACTAATCTGTACTAACAGCACAGTCATTAGCCAATTTCCAGTTTATCTAGACAATATACACTAGATGTGCAACTGTTTTTGCACACTAATCCCATTATTCTTAAACCTAGGCTATTATTAGCTGCAGTTGTCTACTGTATTGATTGTATTCAGCCATGAGGGCTTTAATGAAGTTAGGTAGTGATGTTGAATTAGTTCCTAGCAAAACTTCAACTCATGGCAAAGGTATTGGATGGAGCTCCATCGTTTTAGAGTTTACACAGCCCAGTAATGGGAGGCATATACCTCTCTAGCCAACTTTTGACATTGAGCATGGTAATATTTGAATCACATGACGCTAATATACCCATTCGGATCTCATTCTATTAGCAATAATTTTCAATGGAGACCATATAGTTGTGTAAATGTCAGAAACAGTGCAACTTAGTACCTGTATGAAGCCACCAATGTTGGTTTTTTCTTCATTACTACTTTGCACAAATGTTCAATTTGCACATCCAGCTCAGCTCAAAATGTGTATATATACATTTATCATTTATAAAATATACTGCCTAGTCAGGTATACCTTTTGCCTCAGTCTTGCATATACAAGAAGCAATACTTTTGTGGGATTCATACTGATGTTGTGTCTAGACTTGCTCCTTTTAATTCCATGAAATTATATGATACCTACTTGAGACAACACTAAAATATTGTTGAGACATGTCTTTAATCAACTCTTATTGACATTCAGGTCATGCTCAGAAATGGTCAGAACAGAGGAACCTCTCATTAAACAGAAGAAATGCATCACTGTATTAACAGACTATATATCATATTTGAACTGAATGTTGACCAACAGGGATTTGATTTACAACAGAGATTGGTCCAAAGTGGTTTTGCACATCATTAAGTAGCTCAGTAATTTTTGTACACTTTCATATTTGCATATTGCTTGTGTTTTTGTGTGCATATTTTAATAATAGTATTATTCTCTTTCTAATGACATTAATATAAAACTATGAGTTCCTGAGATGGTGGGATAACATCACTCTTGTTTCCTGTTTGCAGGAAGACCCTGCTTCTTCTCACTCTGTGTCAGCTTTATACGACGGTGGAAATTGAGGTTAGCCACATCTTGTGTCTACTTCTCTATTCTGGCTTCTGCTTTTGAACTGCTGTTCAAGAGCAGACTTCAGTAGCATTATGTGCAAACTGCATAAGGGGGCTTATAATTAGCCACTTGAAAAAACTGCCTCATGATTTTTTATTTTTTGGAGACCAAAGTTTACTTCAACAATTAACCTCAGAGGCCTTGGAACAGTGTAGGAACCCTGTATAGATTATACAGATGAAGTTACTTCAACTTTATTGCCATTTTACGTACAGCAAGTATACACAGAACAAAATTTTGTTTCAAACTGGCTCAGCACATGATTGATTAAGTTTCCAATATAAGGTTTATTTATATTTATTTTACCATATATTTTGATTTAAGATTATCTGAATGTGATTTGTAAGTATTTACATAATACTGCCCAACTGTAAAAATGTACATAACATACTTTATATACAGTCATGGCCGAAAGTGTTGGCACCCCTGAATTTTTTCCAGAAAATGAAGTATTTCTCCCTGACAATTATTGCAATTACACATGTTTTGTTATACTCATGTTTATTTCCTTTGTGTGTATTGGAACAACACAAAAAACAAGAAAAAAGGCAAATTTGACATAATTTCACACAAAACTCCAAAAATGGGCTAGACAAAATTATTGGCACCTTTTCAAAATTGAGGGTAAATAACTTTCTTTCAAGTTTGTGATGCTCATTCAAACTCACCTGTGATAAGTAACAGGTGTGGGCAATTTGAAAATCACACCTGAAACCAGATAAAAAGGAGAGAAGTTGACTCAATCTTTGCATTGTGTGTCTGTGTGTGCCACACTAAGCATGGAGAACAGAAAGAGGAGAAGAGAACTGTCTGAGGACTTGAGAACCAAAATTGTGGAAAAATATCAACAATCTCAAGGTTGCAAGTCCATCTCCAGAGATCTTGATGTTCCTTTGTCCACGGTGTGCAACATAATCAAGAAGTTTACAACCCATGGCACTGTAGCTAATCGCCCTGAACGGGGACGGAGGAGAAAAATTGATAAAAGGTTGCAACGCAGGATAGTCCGGATGGTGGATAAGCAGCCCCAATCAAGTTCCAAAGAAATTCAAGCTGTCCTGCAGGCGCAGGGTGCATCAGTGTCAGCTCAAACTATCCGTCGATATTTGAATGAAATGAAACGCTATGGCAGGAGACCCAGGAGGACCCCACTGCTGACACAGAGACATAAAAAAGCTAGACTGCAGTTTGCCAAAATGTATGTAAATAAGCCAAAATCCTTCTGGGAAAACATCTTGTGGAGAGATGAGACCAAGATAGAGCTTTTTTGATAAAGCACATCATTCTACTGTTTACCAAAAATGGAATGTGTCCTACAAAAAAAAGAACACAGTACCTACAGTCAAATATGGTGGAGGTTCAAAGATGTTTTGGGGTTGTTTTGCTGTGTCTGGAACTGGGTGCCTTGACTGTGTGCAAGGCATCATGAAATCTGAAGATTACGAAAGGATTTTGGGTCGCAATGTAGGGCCCAGTGTCAGAAAGCTGGGTTTGCGTCCTAGGTCATGGGTCTTCCAGCAGGACAATGACCCCAAACATACTTCAAAAAGCACCCAGAAATGGATGGAAACAAAGCGCTGGAGAGTTCTAAAGTGGCCAGCAATGAGTCCGGATCTAAATCCCATTGAACACCTGTGGAGAGATCTTAAAATTGCTGTTGGGAGAAGGCACCCTTCAAATATGAGAGACTTGGAGCAGTTTGCAAAAGAAGAGTGGTCCAAAATTCCAGTTGAGAGGTGTAAGAAGCTTGTTTGATGGTTATAAGAAGCAATTGATTTCAGTTATTATTTCCAAAGGGTGTGCAACCAAATATTAAGTTGAGGGTGCCAATAATTTTGTCCGGCCCATTTTTGGAGTTTTGTGTGAAATTGTCAAATTTGCCTTTTTTCCCCTCTGTTTTTTGCGTTGTTCCAATACACACAAAGGAAATAAAGATGTGTATAACAAAACATGTGTAATTGCAATCATTTTCTGGGAGAAATACTTAATTTTCTGGAAAAAGTTCAGGGGTGCCAACACTTTCGGCCATGGCTGATTCAGATCTGATCATTTCCATTCAGGACGGCTGTTAGTACTTTCTTAGAAGCTTTCTTTTTATTTTATTTATTTATCATTTAGCTTGCCCATGAGGCCTTCAAGATTGCCCAGTCTCTGGAGCCACTCTATGTCAACTGTTGGATTGGACAGGTATGTGAAATGTATTGAATGTGAGAGATTCTTTAACCCTCTGTGGGATTTAACCCATCTTTATATATAGCTTGAATCCAAATATATTTTAGATATTTGTGAGAGGAGCTTAAATATGCAGAGACACGTCTGTGAGAGTCAGACAGCTGCACTTTTTCCCTTCAAATGACTCCATCTGTAATTAATTTGATAATGACATGGTAATTCCAGACATACCATTGGTGGGTTACCAGTTGTGGAATATGTGGAATGTGAACTGAACATAGACCTCTCACCTGAGTTTTCACACCTAGCTTATGAATATTCCGTGTAAACTTAGTGGCTGAGTGAAAACAGAGTGTCACCTCACATTAGTTAAGCTTTAGAAATAAAACCACATACAATTTCTAAAAACTATAATGAGCAGTGTAACCAACACCTCTGTTTATTCAGCTCAGAGCTCAAATGTCTTGGCTAGAAATGTGTATAGTGTTTTTTTCACAATATATCAGCACATCTGAAAATAGGTTTTTGTAAAGTCTAAGTTTAGAGCAGATTTAATCAAAATACAGATTTGACACTCTTACTGTTTTGCCACTGTTGTTGCTGAATTGGTGCTGAACAAAAGCCTGTGTAACAGTTTAGAAAGAAATAATTTTAGATGATATGAATTGTAAAAACGTTAAGGCATGTCAGACTACATCAGAGTGTCTGAAACACCCTCAGACTCCAGAAGTTTAATTGCTTTTGTCACTTCCTGATAGCAAACCATTTATCTATTCTATAGGCTCTTATTGCTGAGACTGTAGGCAGCTATGACACCATGGATCTCTTCAGACACACTACTGAGCTGAGCACTCATGTGAGAGCAACATCTACATGAGTCACAACACTTATATACAGCTTGTCTTTCTGAAGATTCATTTAGTAATGCTTGTTTGCTATGGGTGTGTTGTATTGTTTGTGGTTATTAGACTGAAGGCGTGAAGGGTTATGCCCACTGGGTCTGTTCAACTTTACTGGACATGAATAACCGAGATTCAGAGCTGTATCGCTACAATATAGTCCAGATGAACGCTGTTTCAGCTGCACAGGTGGCTTTAAGCAAGTACACAGGTATGCCACACACATAATGAAGCAGCATATCTGTTCTGCTGATACTGTTTGTTCTTCTGTGGTTAATCTAAACCAGGGCTATCCAGTCTTATTTGCAGATGATGAATGATGTGGCCACAGGATTTCATTCCAACAAAGCATAAGCACACATTATCAACCCTTTGAAACTAACAGGTTAAATTAGTAGAATTATGTGCTTTGGTTTGTTGGAATGAAAACCTGCAACCACAATAGCCTTTAACAGATTCCAATGTAGTGGAAATTAGGCTACGTTCACATTAACAGGCTGAAATGACTCAAATTTGATCTTTTGCCTTAATGTGGGTCAGATCTGATCTTTTCAGGGCTGTGTAGACATGTCATCTTTTCAAACTGGAGTCACTTTCATATGTGGTCTTAGATCAGATACGTATCCAATCCATGGACATGCGACTTGAATGTAACGGTCAGATCAGATGTTATGTGTCTTTTTGCATGTAGTGGGTGAGGCAGCGTTGGCTTCTCTCGTTTACTCACGTAGCTATAAAAACTGTAAAAGCGGGCAGCTGGCATTTACTTACCTTCTTCACCTGATCATGTACAGTCCACCACCTGTTTACTGTCCTCCTGAGCAAAACACCATCACACATCAGCTACTAACACGTCTGTTTTACCAGTTTTACAAAAATCAGGCTTCTCACAAATACTGGGTTGCCAGATCCCCGAAAACTCCTACTGGTTTTGTAAGAGAAAGTCAAACTACCCAAACAGAAACTAGCCCAAACTTTTAAGTGACACATATGTTTCAATGAGCTTTAAAACCTAAATCTTCTTTAATAAATATTCAATAAATCATTCATTAAATTCAAGATTCAATAAATCTTATAAAATTTCTTCTTGTATTTAGTGCAAAAACCCTGCAAACCACCAACTCTGAAGTTTTACCAGTGACTGTATTTTCGCAAACCTGGCAACCCTGCACAAATGTGTACCCTTTTTGTTGTTGGTGACGTGTATACATGTATCGATGTGCATGTGAGCCGTTTCAGGGACAGATTGGTTCACATTACAGACTGATACAGCTCACTTACATTTGTGAATGTGAACCATCAAGATAGTTAAATCTGATCTGAGCAATGTGGCTTGTAATGTGAACGTAGCCTTAGACATCTCGTATAAACATGCACATAATTTGACATTGTTCATTCATTAATCATTTAGTGGAAACACTTATAAGGTTACGTTGTTGTTATGTAAATCTGTAGAGAGGATCCAGACAGACGCTGATGCTTTTGTGATGCTGGGCTTTTTGAATGAACACCTGCAGCTGAAGAAGCAGGCGACAGAGGCCTATAAGAGGTAGACATGGGGCAGACTTTTCATGTATAGAGAACATTGCTAATTCATGGCAGTTTGAGTTAGTCTTTGTATTTAAATATGACTACCCTTACTCTGCCCTCAGAGCTGTGGAGCTGCACCAGAATAGCCCCCACATAGACAAGCTCCACTTTGCATGTAGAGGCTATGCACGGACCCTTTGGTAACCCACAAACATTAATTTTCTCTATGCCGTTGAAGGTTAATGCACAGAAAAGCTCTTATTTAATGCATACAGCTTCTAGAACTGTAAACAGGTTTTACTATGATGAAGTAATACACGTGATTTTGATTGTAGTGATACAGAACAGTGGGAGGAGGCAATGCTTCATTACTCATCTACACCTCTAGAGGAGCTACATGATCTTATAGGACTGGCTTTGGCCTGTTTCAGAGCAGGACGCCTGCAGGACAGTATTAATGGTAAGTGTACTAAGAAAATGTAAATATAATCAAGTCAAATGTATTTATAAGGAGCTTTTTACAGCTGATCACAAAGCAGCTTTACAGGGTTAGTAATAAAACACAAAAGCCCCAGTGAGCAAGACTCCCTCAGAGCTGGAGGAAGAAACCTTGGGAGGAACCAGACTCACATCCTTCACTGTATCAACAAGTTATTGATACGGACACACAATCCTATGATGCCATTGTAGTATTAAGGTGTGCATATAAACATGTACCATGTCTAATGCCAGCAGTGCACTAGAAGGGTATTGAGTCTCCTAACAATAAGCTGTAGAGCAGTGGAGCTGTGCTCTCTGGAATGATGACAATGCTCCATCCAATACTTCTTAGATGAGTTGGGGATGAGATGGGGTGGTGATCATCTAACCTCATTAATACTATTGTCACCGAATGCAGTCAAATCCTCCAAAAATTAATAGTAATAAGCCTTCCATGGACAGTGGAGACAGTTGCTCCAACCAATGCAAGATAAATCATTTTTAATATCCTTGATTTGGGAAGAAAAGTTGAATGAGCAGGTGACTCTATTTTGTCTATGTAGTGTATTTCAATTTTCTTTCTTTTTTTGCCTGATTTTTTGCTTCCTCTGATGCATGTGAAATTAAGCTCCGCCTTTTTTTGAGCTGCATTAATGATTAATACATCGCCGCCGGGCAGCCAACACGCTCGGAGGGATCCCCCGTTTTGATGGATCACCTGGCAGACACCTGAGGCAGCTGACATTACTTAGTAGTGCTGGAGAGAGAGTGCCATCTTATCAGAGAGAGCACAGCCAATTTTGCTCTCTCAGGCCCCTGCTGCTGATGGAAAGCAGCATAATTTGAACTTGTGATTGTCGGATCATAGTGACAGCGCCTTAGTCCAATTTTCACTTATCTAATGTGTTCTCACTGTATCCCAGCCTATGAGAAAGCTCATGCAGTTGCCTCCACTGAGAAGGAGAAGGCTTATATCCTGACTGCCTTAGCTTTACTGCAGCACAGACTGGGAAACATGGACACTGCCAAAACTCTGCTCTTCAAGTGGTGAGCCAAGTAGTCTGCAACCAGAACAATAGTTTTTGTTTACAGGTTGTGTTTGGATGTTAATCTTCATCTGTCTTTGTGCATGTTTGTTCTTCACATAGCTCTCTGCTGAACGAGCCAGTTCCAGAGAGTCTGTTGTGTCTCTGTGCTTTGGGCCTGGTTCATGAAGATGTCACACTGGCTAGTGCTGCCCTCTCAGAGCTGTTGAAATTGGAGGGAGTCTTAAGTGGTGCTGTAGAAGAGCGTTGCCTGCTTACATGCACCTTACTGGCCCTGCAGGGCAACTATAGCGCTGTGCAGAGAGAGGCTTCCAGGGCTGTGTTCAGGTAAATTTTGAAGGTCCATTTATAATGTTTATTACCGTGATGTAGCCATAGCTCTCTGTTTCTAAGTCAGATCACTGCTAGAGAGCTTCCCAGAGGAAAGGGTACCCAAAGCTCAGACATCGCAGTTAGACATCAAAATTGCCACAATTTCTGAAAATCATTATTTAACTGCTTGAGAAGTCAATATGGTTATTATCCGAGGTGGGTAATCCAGATCCAGAAAGTAAAAATCCACCCCAGGATTTTGTTTCAACTGCCTTGTTGGTTCTGCTTCAGATATGCTGCAGACATGAAGTTGGGGATGGATCCTGGGATGGATTTTTTACTTTCTGGACCTGGATTACTCACCTCTAGTTATTATGAAGATCCTTCATCAGTTACCGTAATGAAAGTCATTTGATTAAATACACAATAGTGAACATATGTCACTAAAGCTCACAGATGAGCTTATTTGCTGTGATGTAATCCTTGTATGTGATGGTTATTGATCACATTATTGTATTGCTTATAAATGTTTTGACATTTCTGCTTGACCTTTCCTTGAGCTAGAAATCCAGGAAATCCGTCTCTCTGGGCCCTGCTGTCCAGACTGATTCCACAGTACTGTCCCAGCAAAGCAGACGTAAGCATTATTGAGCCATTTTATAGCTTACTAACAGTGCTGACTTGAACAGGAATGGTTTACTCAGAAATCATATCTACAGAGTTTCTAACCACAAAAGTAATTGATTATTCAGGATATGTTTGGAGCCCCAATTTAGTTTTTTAGATTAGAGCTGGTGCTGCAAAGCTGACATTGTTAACAGACACACAAACTCACATAAAGAGCCCAGTCATTTCTGTCAAAATACATCAGTAAAGCTTCTCTCAGCCCACTGAAACTGCATCCAGGTCTTAAATCAAATCTATTGATGTTAGGACAGTTTATTTTGATTGTGGTAGAATACTAATATCAAATATAGACACTCTTCACTGTCATCCAAAATGTAGAAATGTGTTTGGGGTTTAAACTTTGCTTCTTTATTTTAGCACCAGAGCTACAAATCTAATGTACATAACAAGTAATGTGTACCGCACCACTTAGCATCATGCACAATTCATACCTGAATGACCTCACGTTTTCGTCCCACCTTTTTTTAGCTAATTAACTACAAGTTCAGGAGGTTTTATTTAGAGAGGAAACGATTATTAGAATAATTTGATTACAAAAAATACAAAGGCTTTGTTTAATTTACGTCACCAGAGTCTGTCTATTTTATTATGTCTGCTATTGTATCACTCCCACTTTATAGACTACTGCGCAGTTCTGGTATCACTGTTTTACACGGACACATATTTCATATTTTTAAGATTTAAAGCAGCACAATTCATTTTGCTCTCTGTGGCAATGGCGGAAAATGAAGAGACTGATGTGCGTAAGAGGCTGAAAATGTCTAAAGTGTGAGACTATTTCACGCTGTTTAAGGCGGGTAGTGTAAAACAGACCTGAACCGAAAGCATGAACACGCACGCTTATTAGAACTACAGCATCACTCATGTAATGTATCCCTCATCTCTCCCTCCCGCACGCCACACACACACCCTCACTCACTGTTCTCAGATGGGCTATTGCAGGGGGTGCACCCCTATTTCTTTTTTTAATTAAGATGAAGCTAAGGACAAATAGGCTAACCTATGTATGTGAAGTTGTATTTCATAGTTACTTTTTATGTACATCATAAAAAATTCTCAAAGATTAAATGTGTGTTCTGGAGCCAATAATCCAAAGGTCTTAAGCTTTGATCTAAAAAATTTTTTGAGTTTGAATAAAAACATTTTGTGAGGAATAACAGCCAGCTAAATGCTCATTTTAAGAGCGCTTTCATGTTGCAAAACACACTACTGATATAGTTGTTTTAAACACAAAAGTGCGATTTACCTGTTTAATCGATAAAAAATTGTCAGTGAATGTTGCTTTTATTTTTAAAATATTTGGGGGGGTGGCCCTCCGAGTGGCTCAGCAGGCTAAGACGCTGACACTATGACAAGAGGATGGCGAGTTTGAGTCCCGGTCATGCTGTTTGCCATCACAGGCGGGGCCCAAGAGACCAAAAATTGGCAGTGCTCTCTCTGGGCAGGCAGATGGATCTTTCTCTCCCTATCACTCACACATTACAATGTCCGCTGGCTCAGGCATCTACTGATTGGTCCATTCGGAGCTGGGAACCCTGCGCTTTCCTCTGAGTGTATTGGCTCCCCAGTGACGGTGTATCAGCGGTAGTTTGAAAAGAGGCGGTGGCTGTATCTCACGCAGCGGAGGAGGCATCTGCATGTCTTCACCCTCCTAGAGTCAGGGACAGTGCAAAGTGATGGGGAGAGTCCCCTAGTGGATAGGACGGGCTAATTGACTACTACCACATTGGGAAAATTGGCAAAAAAAAAAAATCTGATAGTTGCAGCTGTAGTTTTATTGTCATTTCACCTGTATACAGTGCAGTACATAATGAAACAAGATAACGTTCCTCCAGGACCAGGTGCAACATAGAACACAAGACATTTGACAACATGTGATAGACCTGCAGTCGTACAGGACTTATACTACAGTCTCTTATATTATACACTCTTGCTAAGTTAAAAATTGTGCTGTTTTGTTTTGAAATTAATGCAATTTTTGCTGAACTGCAGTATTCCTAAAATCTTTCATGTTTGTACCAGGGAGGAGCCGTGGCAGGCAACGTGGCATGCCAGGCTAGCATGACTTTGGGAAAGGTGGGTTTGTTTTGTAACCATTTCTGAACAGATGGCAGGAGAACTGGAATACACATTGTCTAATGTCTCATTTACACATGTTTTGTCAATAGAGGGCGCTGCTGTACAGTGGTGTGAATCAGTTGGCCTCAGGCAGATACTCTGGTGAAGACAGGAGTAGAAATGCTCTAAAAACCATCCAGAGAGCTGTGCTGTTATGTCCTGGTGAGTTTAATGCTAAATGAACATTGTCCTGGAACTTATAATGTGTTCAGTGAATTCTACTTTACTGTCATGTATTTCAGTTCTCCATTAAAGGATGGTAATGTTTCAGCTCATTTACTTCATTAATTTGGCCAGAGTGAGCTTTAACAGATGCATATCATCAGGAATAATCAATATGTGTCTGTTGTAACCGGAGCTTTGGATGCTTGAGGGCTAAGCTTGTTTAAGGATTCTGTGTACAGCTCCCTGAAGAGCATCAGTATGTCAGTGCAGTGAAGTATGTATTAGTAAGTGGGGTTTATATCAGTTCTGTCATTTATAGCCTCTGTGTCTGTGGTGAGCCAGGCCAAAAAATTCTGAATAGCCAGCTTGGCTGCAATATGATACTGTAATTGGCTACAACGTACCACAGTTAATTCATTGTGGTCTGTTAGAGAGTATAATTGTTCATTCTCTCTTCTTTCATTCAGATGATCCTGCAGGATGGGCAGGGCTTATGGCTGCATGTCACACTGAAAGCACAGCATGTGCTCTCTCAGACTCCACCTCTTGCAGAGAGGGTCTAGAGAAAGCATTCATGACCATGGTTTCTGAGAAAGGTCAGTGAGTTTTGTGTTTATTTCTTGTGCCACATCATTAGAATATGATTTAAAAAATTGGAGCATTGTTCCATAATTCAAAAATAATAAACTCATTTTTATGTTTGTGTAAAGAAGACGTGTCGAATTTCAGTCCTGGAGGTCTGGTGTTGAGCAGAGTTTGTTGATTTCTCTGCTCTGACACTACAATTAAACATGCTTATTACCTGCATGTGTGTCTGATTAGCAGTGTTGCGAATAACGGCGTTAAAAATAACGGCGTTACGTAACAACGTCATTTTGTCAGTAACGGGATAAAATAATTAATTACTTTTCCTGT
>BRDA01005363.1:69621-86295 GCA_036984385.1 Crenuchus spilurus | reverse complement strand
GGGATTTGTTGATGCCATGAAATTTTGAAACAACATATTTTTCCCTTAAAATGATACATTCTCTCAGTTTAAACTTTTGGTCTGTGATTTGTGTTATATTCTAAATAAAATATTAGTTGTTGGCACCTCCACATCATTGATTTCAATTTTTATTCACAATTTGTTTAGTGTCCCAACTTTTTTGGAATCCGGTTTGTACAATGAAAGCCTACAGTGCTGCAACAGCTTTGGCCAGTGACACTTGTACTGACTGACAACCCAGATAGCATTCAGATGTGGGCCACTTCTGGCTGAAAAATGGCACTTCTGGCCAACTCTTGGCACTGGCAAACTGCATGTGAGCCATATGTGGCCCTTATATTGAAAATACAAATTTGGCCCTCATTTTACCATAACATAACAGATACGGTCCAATTCTGGCAGAGATATGGCAGTGCTACCTACCTGTGAGGCATAAGTGGCCCACATATTAAAAAAAAAACTATTTGGGCCACATGTTCTAAAACAGATGTGGTTCACTTCTGGCAGAGATATGGCAGTGTTGCCTACATATGACCCATAAGTGGCTAGCTTCTGGTCCAGATTTGGCTCAGTTGTGTGTGCTTCACATTTGGCTGATAGGTGGCCCTGATCTGGCGTATATTCCGCCACCCTCCATAGTACTGAAACAGCACTTATTAGAATCACCAACAACCTCCTCATGGCAGCTGATTCTGGACTAATTTCAATTCTCATTCTTCTTGATCTGAGTGCGGCCTTTGACACAATTTGCCATAATACCCTCCTTAGCAGATTATCTTCCATTGGTTTGACTCATACTCCACTAAATTGGTTCAAATCTTACATCTCGGGCCGCACTCAGGCCATCCAGATAAAATCATTTAGATCTAGGCATTTTTCTGTTACCTCGGGTGTGCCCCAGGGCTCCGTTCTGGGCCCCCTTCTCTTCATTATTTACCTTCTTCCCCTTGGTAATATCTTTCATAAACACAAAATTAATTTTCATTGCTATGCTGATGATACCCAGCTATATTTATCCAGCAAACCATCCCCCACTTTCCAAGTGACCTCATCCCTTACTGATTGCTTAACAGAAATAAAAGCCTAGTTTACAACAAATTTTCTTAAATTAAACAGTAATAAAACTGAGATTCTACTAGTTGGTACAAAGTCATCTTTATCAAAAGTAAATAGATTTTCCATGACCATTGATAACTGTGCAGTTTTCCCCTCCCCTCAGGTGAAGAGTTTGGGTGTCATCCTTGACAGTACTTTATCATTTCAATCACACATCAATAATATTACCCGGTCTGCTTATTTTCACCTTCGCAACATTAACCGCCTCCGTCCCTCCCTTACCTCCCATACCACTGCCATTCTCATCCACAGTTTTGTCACTTCTCGCCTCGATTACTGTAACTCTCTCCTCTTAGGTCTTCCCAATAAATTACTCCGTAAAATCCAACTAGTCCAGAATGCAGCTGCCTGGATCATTACCAGAACCCCTTTCACCCACCATATCACTCCTGCCTTACAGCAGCTTCACTGGTTGCTCATTAAACACCGCTCTGAATACAAAATTCTCCTGTTAACTTTTAAGGTCATTCATAATCTTTCTCCTTCATATCTGTCAGATCTACTACAAATCGCCAATCCCCCACGGACTCTCAGATCTTCCTCGTCCATTCATTTATCTGTACCTTCTGCTAGACTCTGGAACTCCCTATCATTGTCTCTCTGCAGTATTGACTCACTCCCATTATTTAAATCCAGACTCAAAACTTACCTGTTTAAGACTGCCTTCTCTTTATAAACCATTCTTATTTATTTTCTTTTATATTTATTTTTTATTGTACTTTTACGTTTGTGTACTTTTATGATCATTATTGTATGGTGTCCTTGGGTGCTAGAAAGGCGCCTTGAAATAAAATGCATTATTATTATTATTATTATTATTATTATTATTATTATGTGGCCTACATCTTGCAACCAGTGCCGTCAATCCATGTGGCAAGTGAGCAAGTGGGAATTCTCTCAGCAAGTTTGGCCCAAATTGGTGAACCACAACCCACCCTTGTTTATAAAGACTAACTCTTTGGTGGCTGAGTTACCAGTTAAATTTACTCATATCATATCCTAAAAGCAATAGAGGTTATATAATATAATAAAAATGGACACTATGAGGGTCACATGAAGGTTAACTGGAGTGGGACAATTTATATGGCTTGTGATTAGATGATTGGAGGAGTTTGTTATCAGGTGCTATCAGGTAAGTTGTTATAGGTGTTTCAGGTGTGGTTTTTCTTTCAAAATGTGTTTATTGTGAACCTTCTAGAACAGAGTTACTTGTACTTTTCAGTCTTATTTCAGCTCTGTCTCAACTTTTTTGAGTGTATTGCAGTCATCAATTCCTACATGTATTTATATTTAAACACATTTAACATATAACATACTGAAAATCTTTATTTTGCACTTTTTGTCTGTTAAATGAGTTGAAGTCACTTTTCAGACTCAACTTTTCTGGACATGGGGTTTGTATATCCGCATACACATTCTAGATGCACAACACCAATTGATAATAAGCTGTTCTTCCACTGCTTACCACATATTAAAAGACACAGCGGTTCAACAAAGACATTCAATTGAGTCTTTCTCTTTTTTTTCTTGGCATATTTAAAGTGCCATTGATGAGTATTCTGCCTCTCGGCAGATTACCAGCAGTAACTCGCCCGCATCTTTATTAAAAAAGGCTTTATTGAAGACGTATCATCTGGGCAAATAGGGGAATTTCAGATAGACAAAAAGGCTCTGTCTGAATTCAAAGTCACCATTTGCTTGAGTAATTTTGCATAGCATTCCACTGGGTTTGGAGGATGGTGCAAAGTGGGATCGCAGATTTACAGTAGGCTGAAGTGTCAAAGGGCATCTTTCATGGTTATTGATAATTTCCCTTCAAATTCCATCCAGGCTTTGAAACTAGGCCACGGCTTGAGGTTAAGATGGTGGACGAAGCAGAGGGGGTAGTCATGAGGGAAATCAAACGTTGCATGATTTGGGAACAGCCTTTCAAAAATAAATCATCCAGAATGAGGCTGCAACACTGACATCCTGATTTATGGCTCATGTCAAGTCTATGTCAGGGGAACAGATCAGATACACATTTTTGTTTGGCCTTCAATTACGCAATACTGATTATTATCAGTTTTGCGGAGATGTGAAGTCATGTTTTGGCATTTTCAAGGGGACCTTCTTCAGAGTTTACTTAGCTTCGAATGCTTTTATATCCCATCCCATCTCACGGCTGCTGCATGAAAATTATTTTAAACAATTCAGGTTGCACCAGGCTAAATCTAAAGCTAATGTACAAAATGTAATGGACAAAAGTATCGTGACACTTTCTCATTCTCTATTAAGGGTAGTAGTCTCTATTTGTCCAGGGAAGAATTTCTACTAGATTTTGGAAGGATTTGATAACGTACAGCCACAAGAGCGTTCAGAATGTTGGATGGTCACCACCATCATCCTCAACTCATTTCTGAGAACGTACACAGTACCACTCCTCAACAGCTCCATGCTGTGGAGCTTTATGCCCCTCTAGCCCATGCCTGGTGTTAGACATTGTGTCAGTAGTTTAATATTTCTGTACAGGGACTAGACAAGCTGTGTCAGCACTTAAAGCATTCATGGATTCTTTAGAAAGGGTGTCCACAAACATTTGGACACAATGTGAATATTATAAGTGCATGTTTTTTTTGGCTATGTGAAGGGCATTGGGCAAGAGCCCAATAAACAGCCTTAATGATATTTTCACCAACACACTTCCAGTAATTATGTACCAAAATGACCAGTGACACAGAAATAATTGAGATGATTTATCTACCTCTGTCTCTCGCGCTCACCGGTCCTCGCAGTGCGAAGTTAATTGAGGTAGCCCCACATCCTACAGCTGGCAGAGCTGGAGTAGGACGCGCAGTCCTACCATGTAATATGTCTTGGGCACTCGAACAGAACATCTTGTTCACAGAGTCGCACTCTGGGACGCCGCTTTTAGCCGACATCGGCCTGGGGGGAATTTGCCATTGCCTTGTTCAGCGCTCAGGTTAACAACAAGCATGTGTTAGCATAGAAGAGTGCTGGGGCTCAGGCAGGTGATCTCTCTGGAGCCCTTGCACCACAGTGAGCGCTGACGCAAGCCCATTGCCCCGGAGGCGCATGAGGTGCGATGACGGCAGAGCGGATATCTCTGCATGCTAACGCTAACAGAACTCTCTCGGCAAGCGCCGAGCGGCCGCAAGGTCACATTAGTAACACCCCATTTCATTGCAGGGTCACTTTCGGATAATGGTTTTCAGCCATGCTTTCGAGTATGTGTGTGTGTGGGAGAGCAGTGCGGCCAGGCCTCTGTGTTCCTTCAGGCTCTGGACTGTTTTGTGTTTGTGCTGAAACTTGCAGCATTTGCTATGGTGTTTAGATGGTTTACCATGTGAAATTATTTTACTGGAGCAGAGAGAGGAGGAGCACCTAAAGCCATGTATTTTCACATGTGCTGGTGCTACATGTGTTGGGGAGTTGACACTGAGTTGTTGAGGTAGATACAGTATATGAGTTAGTATATATATAGTGTGTATATGTGTGTGTGTGTGTGTGTGTGTGGTGCTGATTTAATCTAAAATAATGTACAGCTGATGGCATTGTCACAAACTCTTTGAGTGGTTCAAATTGTTTAAGTACTTTATGGCCAAAAGTTTTTGGACACCACTTCTAATGAAGCATTTCAGCACTTCAAGTTGGCACAGATGTATAAACACACAAACTTGTCTAGTCCATGTAGGGAAGAACTGCCAATAGAATAGGAATAAATATGTTTCTATTGGCACCACGCCTGGGATAGAGGGGTATAACTGCCATGTTGTCTGCTCCATCCAATGCTGTTGTGGATGAGGTGGTGGTGGCGATCATCCAACAACCTGACCTCACTAACCCTCTTGTTCCTGAGTGCAGTCAAGTCCTCACAGCAATGCTCCAAATTGTAGCAGAAAGCCTTCACTAGACAGTTGATACAGTTACCCCAGATCAGGAGCAGAATAAACTCTTTTGGAAATAACAATGAATGAACTGGTGTCCCAATACTTTTATGTACTTGTAACACTGGTTGATAGATCCTATTTATACTAAATAGGTAGTTGCTTTCTTTTTCAAGGTCCAAATAAAAACCAATCATAGCTCAGTGCAAACAAATGCAAACTGTTAGCAATATTGACTGTCCCAGTTTCCTGAGATTTAACCATGAGCAGGTTTCCTTTCTGGTTAAATATCTCAAAATCTGCAATACATGCCTTGGTTCTCAGGGAAAAGTGGGATGGTGACTTTGCCATACCGCCAAAACTTCTCCAGTTTCAATTATCATTAAAAGGACCAGCTGGTTTTCCCATAAGAGACCAGGCTCTAAAAAGGCAACCTCCATTTACATGGTTGGCTGTTAACACGTTGGGATTTTGGGGGGAGCGTGGCCAGCAGCTCTGCAAAGATTGAACACTCTCGGGAAGCCGTTGGCAAACCGCACATTTTGCTTGGGTGCCCGCAATGGCGTGCAAGCCAGATGTGCACTCAGCCCTGTCAGACAAAGAGAAGCCGCAAGCGGCATAGTTGTCCTGTCTGAGGCATCGGTCTGGCTTCTTGTTTCCCACTGATCTTCACCTTCTCTCCTCAACATATGCGAGGACACGGATAGATCAGAAGAAAGCAATATGGCAGAGACTTAGGCAAGCTTTAGGTTATGTGATGTATGTCCTGATTATCGGGTGGTCCTTGGGTGTTTAGTGGTGTACCGATGAAGATGAGGAAGTCTGTCTGAGGTTGATGTTTTTGAAAGGACGTTACCTCACATCGCAGGCTTTCTTGTGTGCTGTGATGGGGAATCGAACCTCATGCAGGTCTCCCCACAAATGTCTCACAGATGTTGGGGCTAGCTGGCAAGCACTTTTCCTGTTTGTCCCAGCATTCGCAGGAAAAACACATCACAGTTTATTCAAAGTGTTCAGGGAAAATAAACAAATGTGCAAGTATATGTCAAACCAAGAATGTCCACTCCCTGGGAGAGTGCCGAGAAAGGAAGACAGCTCTGTGGCCCGTAAGGTAGAAGGAAGGAATCCTGGGTGAGAAGGTGCAGAACATTAAGCGAGCAGACACATTTCAAAAGCTGTATGAGTGACGGAATGTTATGATTGTCAGCTTTTCAAATGCTCCGTTGGGTCAAGGTCATAACAAAGTAAACATGGCCAGCACATGTTCTAATCAAGGCTTTTGGATCTTGTCGTGGGACTGCCAAGTATCGTCAAGCAAAAATGCTAATGTCCTTGATACCTGTTGACGATGTGTTTAGCCTGTGTGGAAGCAAGTTTTGGTGTTTTTGTGCCTCGATCCAAGTCCTGCCTCAGCGCCAGCACTTGCAGCTGTTCCTGAATCAGCAGTTTCAAGCAGAAAATCAGGCCCATTCGATTCCTCTGTGAGGGTCTTGAAATGTGTGTTCGCAGTGGCTGACCTGGCGCAACCCCCAGCTGCTGGGTTTCTCTGTGGGAGATGCTATACCAAGGCTTATTAAATACTTAAGTCATTTGTTATCTATCTGGCTACGTTGCTTCTTTTTCTCTCCCTGAAAGTTTTTTGCTAGAGGATGGATTTGAGAAAACTGCTCCAAACTGGGTCATTTGCAGCAGTGTAGATGCACTTTGGTCAACTGCCTGAGTTGACCAAAGGATCCAAATTGAGCCTTCTTGTGTAGTTTGAACGAGTGCTGGTGGGAGCTGTAATTGAGGCTGTGAGTGAGGGGTGGGGAACGTTCAGACAGTTGAGGAAAAGCGGTGCGGGAGGCCAGCCCCTATGGCTTGGAGAGTACCCTGCTTTGGATTGCTTTTATCTTAAGTGGTGATTTACAAACAAAATTCTGACTCCACAGACAAGAGGGTTTGGCTGCTTTTTTGTGTGTGTTCATCCGTATTGGGTGGGTTGCGTGTGTGTGTGTGTGGGGCGGGGGGTGAGGAACCCCTCCCACCCAAACTGCACAGCTGGTCCGAATTACATCTTGGAAGCAATTGTCAAGCCGACTTTGTTTTCAGGAGTGAACGCTGGGGGATATTTGCTTATAATTAACTTCAAAACATCCAGTTGCGCAGAAGCAGACCTTGAAGGCCATGGTGGGCGCGCGCAAAGTTCACGCCATGTTCGTGCATTGCTGAGAAAGGTCTTTGTTGACTGTCCAAATGTTTGTGGACACCCCATTTAATGATCAGCTATTACACCCATTGCTGACACAGATGTACACATGCACATACACACAGCTTAGTCCCTGTAGAGAAGTACTGCCAATAGAATAGGACTAAATAGGAACATACCTAATTCAAGACATGGGCTCCCAAGGCCCCAGCATTGAGCTGTGGAGCTGTTCTTTGCTCCATCCTGTGCTTTTGGAATTAATTGGGGATGAGGTGGGGTGTTGTTCTTCCAACACTCTGACCTCACTAATGCTGAATGCAATCAAATCCTCAAAGCAATGCTCCAAAATCCAGTAGAAAGCCTTCCCTGAACAGTAGAGACAATTACTCCAACAAAGCAATGAATGAGCAGGTGTCCCAATACTTTTGTCCCTTAGAGAATAATAATACTGGTGGCATTGCGAAATAAAAAAAAATGCAAGGGCCTAGTACGTAAGGCTCAAGAAGCTCCAACATTTGTGTAACTGCTGTCGATTTGTCTGTGTTTGTGATGGTTATGTGATTTATTGCATAATGAATTCAGGTCACACAAAAGTGTTATTTGAACTCCCCTTATGCCATCATGTCGTAATCAAGCAATGTAGCGTGATTGTTTTTGTTCTCAGTAGTAGTCTCTTCTCACTAACTGAACAAGTCTCGACAAGCTCAGGGCATTTAGTGTGCTGTTCCTTCTACCTCCTTTTCGACTGTGACTGCCTCCCCTCACATTCTTGCAACTTGTGGTTTCTGACGATTTATTGTACATCATTTGTTTTATTGGTTTATTTTCCCTCGTGCATTGCTTATGTTAGACCTTGCTTTGGCTGCTGTGTTGTGGTTTAGCAGTGATGTCACGGGGCTGAAATGTTGTCCACAGGGAGACTTCCTCTCTCCACCTCTGGGCAGCCTTCCCCACTTTACAGACTGGGGGGGGGGGGGTCTCCCGGTGTCTGGATTTATTTACTCTCCCTAACAACCAAATCAAAATAATGACAACTCCATTTGAGAGAGGCTGTTCAACAGGAGACAGAGCAATTATGAGCTCCCCGGACAAAAAAAAAAAAAAAAATTAGTCACCTTGCGTGTTTAAGATGGTAGTAACTTCAGGCTCCTGCAGATTGCGCTGCACAGGAATGATCAGGCTATAAATACCTGCAAGGTGTGTGAGGGGATTCATAGACTGAGAAGAGGTGGTACAGTGCAGTGAATGTCTTGTTCAATGTGTGGAAAATGGGCCACAAAGCAGATGTTAATGATTGGCTAAAAGGAGGGCGCCAAAGGTCATAGTGTGAAGGAAGTAGCTGAATTTGCAGGTTCATGGAAGAGTACATCATACAGGTCAACTAGCAGTAGTAAAAAAGTCTACAGGAACTTCTCCTCAGAATGGACAGGGACCACTACCAGGTTTCACAGCTTGGGAATGAAAATCACTTCCAGACAAGAATTGTTTCTAGAAGTAAATGCAGGTGCTTTACAACCAATTTCTGAAAGAACACACCTCAAGGAATTGCATACAATGAACATGTGGAGCAGAGTGACACACAAAAGGCCTTCAGCTTTGTGTGCTGTCGGCCACAATTTTGATTAGAATTTTCTGTAAACTGGGATTTTTACCACTGCTGGTAGACTGTTCATATGTCTGTATGCTTCTATACACTTTCAAATTCATCTACTTCCTTCACACTAAAGCCTTTGGTGCCCAAATACAATCACTCCTTCATCATTAACATCTGCTTTGTGGCCCATTTTCCAGACATCAAACAAAACATTTACTGCCCTCTACGACCTTTTTCAAGCTATGAATCCTGTCAGCAGTTTTTTTAAAGCCTTATCATCCAGGTGCAGCGCCATCTGCAGGAGCCTGAAGTTACTACCACCTTAAACATGCAAGGTGACAGATTTTTTGTCTGGGGAGCTTATAACCATCATTTCAGGAGGTATTGATGTTTGTTCTGGTGGTGGACATAGTATGAATTAAGCTGTTGGCTGTATGTTATCCCTAACTTGCTGAAGTTGTGTTAAAGTTGCAGCAGTGGGGAAAAAATAGATGCTGGCACAATCACATTGGGACAACCTTTGGCTGCCACCTTGTCCCAACCTTCAACCTGCCTGTGGAGCATCTCCACACATCAGTCACATCAACAGATCTTTGAGGCAGATACCACTGGCTTTATCTGGAAAGTTTCCACGGGAGCTCACATTACTCGTATCCAATTTCATCGAATCAGTGGAAATGGACAAAAAACAGGTGCCTCGCGTCATGTGCAGGTTTCCTTTGACTTGCTTTGTGTACTTTTAAGAAGCATTGAAAGACAACAATAAATGTATCTGGTGGCATTTCAGGGTCATTTAGACCTTCTACAAGGTTGTTGAAGAAACTTTCCATTTCTACAAAATGCAGATTCCAACCAATGATAGCAGAAGACTTATCTAAACTGCTCATCATGCATGTGCTCTTCACAAAGCCCAGTCACAGGGAACAGCACTGGGACTAGCCTTGAGTTCATTTTACGTTGTTCCAAGGCGAACGTTGTCATTTGGTGAATGTTGTAAGTCATCTCCTGTCCAAGTTGCAGTGATTCCTGATTGGGACTTCAACACACCATTGTCTAATTGGATGGAATGAGAATGATAAAACAAAACATGACAATCCAAGAGGTGTGTGGAAGCATTTATAGCTTATGAGTCTACATCTGGTTCATTTGCTCCCAAGGTCTACATTTATCAACAGAGAAATAGCTAGAGAGAGGAGGGGGAGGTGGGATAAAACAAATGAATTCAGGAATTTTGATTCAAGTTTGGAGGGCGGATCAAAAGTGCATGTAGCTGCCAGATGCTAACTTGCTTAGCAATTCACATGTAATATGCAGAAAAAATCTGACACATTCCTTTGCAAATTCCTGGTGACTATTCATAATGGGAGGAACTGACCACTGGCTGCCCTTTTTAGAGAATCTGAAGAGGTGGACACATCACAACTCATCTCTGAACTTTACACTCTATTGACAAAAGTATTTGGACACCTGCTCATCACTATTCAATGTCCTGTTGGTCCATACTGAGCATTGCTGTGAGGATTTGATTGCAATCAGCAGCAAGAACAGTGTTAGTGAGGTCAGGATGTTGGATGAACAGGACCCCAACTCATCCCAAAAGAATTGGAAGAAGCAGTTCCACTGCTCCACAGCTCAGTGCTGGGGGCATTATTATTAGTAATGGTGCCACCAGGTTCATGTTTGGTCCTATTCTATTGGCAGTACATATCTACAGGGATTAGAATTTAGGGATGTCAACTTTAAGTAGCTCAATTCAGGTGTGGTTAAGATCCAACTGAGCTTGCCTTTTTATCTTCTAATCACTCTAGACTTGTCAATCCAAAGTGTTCGACCTGTCTGATGGCGTTTCTCAGTATGCTTGGTTTCCCTGTCGGGAGGCCCATCAGATGACCTGGTACCGCCGGTACTGGCTCAAGGTGAGTTTGATGTTCCTCACTCATGTTTGAGGTTGTTCAGGGGATGAAATCATGAAAAAGCAAATCTCAAAGAATCTCTTTGTCTTCATGTTTGACAGGCCTAAAAACTCTCTCTGTCAGTGATACCCAAAGTTGACCACCAGCCACCAATAGGATTAATTGTCCAGCTGAGAGCATTTTTGCAGTTGTAATCTGCCAAAGCAATAAGCCAATACTAATGCTTTTGACAGTACTATAGAAATTAAATAATAAGCATAATACTCCTGTATTTGCTTGTATAGCAACACTGTAGACGGTTGTAGACCAAGGGTCAAGTCCCTGGAAATCCTTCCTGTGGTCTCTTATAATTATTCCAATATACCTCTAAGCAGCAGTGATGAATGTAACAAGACAGCCTACTGTAATATATCCCCCCACAGGCCTACTTTTCCCATCCCATGGTAGCGGCAGCAGTCATCATCTACTTGGCAGCAGATGGGACAAGCTTTCTTGACCAGACGCAGTGCAACATTACTGTGCAACTGGTGGACACAAAAGAGAAAATTCACAGCTTAGGTATGTGAAGCTTTATTTCAGATTATTCTCAGCAAATCTAAAAGATTTTATTTGTGGAATTTGTGTTATAGATTCTTACCAACGTTCCTTAAATTGCAAAAGCAGACTTAACTGTACTGTAGTGCATCTCCAAAAAAGTAGATATCATGGAAAAAGTTGATAATTTAATTAAAAAATGTAAACTGTCTTATATTTTATATTAATTTAGAAATTTTCAAACTGAGTAGTAATTCATCTCCTAATTATATATTCTAATGATTTGAGATTCTGGATCTCTGGATATTTTTTGATGTATGAGTTTAAATAGTATATAATCTCATTTGTTATGTAAACGATCATGAAAAAAATGTTGTGCATAATTTAATTACACATAAAGTGAGAGATTTTATATTCTAACAATTTGAATTACTGGATTTATCATTTTAATGAGCTATAAGACAACAATGTCTTTGTTTATTTAAAATTTTTTTATGCATAACCATTATAAACAGTATAAATCTATCCCACTTATACCCCAGCTGCCCTCACATGTGGACATTTTTGTGTACTTATATCTACAAATTGAACAGTAATTTAAACAGAAGCTTCTTGGTGGTAGGTACTACTTTCTTTAGTCATGGAAAGGATAATGTCAACTAGTCTAGTCTAGTTTGGTTAATTGAAATGGTTATCACCGTGACCCTCATGAGGATTAAGCAGAATATAATGGAGGATGGATATAGTTACCTTTCAAATCTTCCAGAGAATGTATATAAAATAGTGATTAAGCCTTTTTTACGGTATCTACTTCATAAGTGTCTCGTTACGTAGAATCAATAGGCTTTTTCCAGCCAATCAGAGAAGAGTATCTCTCATCTCTGGGGTATAAAATAAGACAGGTCCTCAACAGTAATGTGATGTTTTAAAATAAGCCCACATTTTACTTCTGCTGCCTTACTTAAACAACTGGATTTAGCAGAACTTTCACCTTTTACTGTGATTGGTCAAATTGCATAAACACGTGTGATAAGACAGAAGGCTCATTTGCATATTAATGTCTTCTAACTTGATGATTTTGGAAAAGAAACAAAAACATTCACCCCGTTTGCCCCCAGGTGATTGGCGCTTGAGCTGCCGCAACAACCCACTGGTCATCCCTGTGAACCACGACCTGAGTGTGGCCTTCTACCACACCAAGTCCATCCTGCTGATCTTTCAGTCTGAGCTGGTGGCCGTCTCAGGCGTGGCCCTGCGCTCCTTCCAGTTCTTTGACCCTATCACCATAAGCGGCTGCAAGATCAATGAAATTTACAACCCTATGGGTCAAAGGTGAGCTCGTAATGTATCCACTGTAGGGCTTTGTGGAGTATTGGTATTTGGGACTAGTACGATACACTGATTAACATCTTACAGATAATGAATAACAATAGCTTAATTTATGTTCAGCCTAATAATCTGCTAATAATGCAACTAATACTAGTCAGAATCGACTTGTCCAACTGAGGCCATTCTGATTACAACCTCTATCCTATTTAATGTGGAGCGTCCTTTAAATAATCCATGAAATAGAAGAATGATAGTCATGTAAACACCTGTGTCTGATTACATTCCCAATCAAAAAGTTGATTTTTCAGAGAATGTATGATGTACTCTTCCATGAACCTGCAAATTCAGCTACTTCCTTCACACTATGACCTTTGGCGCCCTCCTTTTAGCCAATCATTAACATCTGCTTTGTGGCCCATTTTCCACACATTGAACAAGACATTCACTGCACTGTACCACCTCTTCTCTTTTCACATGTTCAGAGAATGTGCATTTCCACCACAGTTTACAACCTTTACAACATTTAACACAGCATCTCAAGCCTGTAGAGCAGACCAAGTTTAAACTTTAATAAACTTACAGTATAAAAATTAGCAGGATTTTAAGTCTTGGAACAACGTGTTACTGAAAGCTTTAACAAGGCTTTTATGTATAAATGTAAAAATGTAAAAAATAATACAAATTATAATAATGAGATTTCATTTGCACAATTGCATACTATCTTTAGTTCCTGAAATATGATTAATTATTTGTTGAAAACGTAGAATTTTTGCATTTTTTACAAAGTAATATATTTGTTAAAAGGCTAGTTAACGTGCCAGCTTGTTAGCACCCACATCATTAGCTTTGTTAAAATCTAAAAGCCACAATGTGAAAATCCATCCAATCTGTCAAAAACAGACTTATTTCTCGAACAGAACACTATATTAAACAAAAGAAACAGTAAACAAACACACTCAGAGGTGTCTCTTTCTGTGTCAATTGTTGTCATGCTAACATGCTAATTTGTGCTCTGAACATGCGTGGGTTCTAATCCTTCTTATTACTTGCAGTGTGCTTATAAACTTTTATTTTTTTAGATTTTTGTCAGATTGTTTGGTACAGTGTACATATAAACACCTCAAAATGAATTCAGGCTGATTGGCAAAAATCTTTACTTAAGTCCAATCTTTGGCAGCTCCACATCACAACCTACATTACATTTCTGCTAACGTGGTAACGCCAGATACCACAGGACACTTTCAAGGGTCCGTGACTTAGTGGGTCGGAGCTGTTTTGTTTGCACACGATAACATAATAGCAATATTAGGAAGTTGGTTTTAATGTTATGGCTGATCTCTGTATTAATTCATTTGTTTTTATAACTTGACTATAAGGCTGCATCAAATTCAGTTTATCTCAACCAACACAAAGCGGAGTATATCTACACTTTTTTAAATACCCATAACAATGAATGAGCAGGTGTCCCAATACTTTTGTCCCAGTACTTTTTTTAGTTACACAGAAACAAGATTGCACAATAAATGTAATATCATGCTTTGTGGAATGACATGACCTGTTAATTGAAAGCAGTTCATGTTTGGTTACAGCAGAGGTATCGTTCCATCTTATTCCATCTTGAGTCGGGGCGAATGCCATACCTCTCTATAAATTATATTGCAGTAGTAATTTGCAAATGCCTGGAAGGGGCCACTTCTTTTATTGACAATGGTGATTTGCATCAGTCCCAAAGCGCTTTATGGAGTGGTTCAGTGGCATGATTATAATGCATGTATACACACACAACCCAAATATGATCTATGACCCTGCACTCCTGCTTTTTGGCCTCTGGTTGTTCTGTATCGTGCCTGTAGGCTGTGGTGGACTTTTCCCGTAATCCTACCTCTACAAAACACCATGTCCCCTATTCCCAGTACTGTTAAGTAACAGAGGTCATTATGACCGACTTTTATGCTCCATCCACTGTTTTCAGCATTTGATGCTTTTAAACCAAAGTGCTGGCATTCTTTCACATGTAACAAAACATTACAGAATTTATTGTGAGTTTGAGTAAATGACTCTTAAACAGTATAAATACTGTGTGTCTCTCAGAGCTACAGCTGCCACATTACTAATATCAACACTCCTGAACCAGAGACATCAGAAGTGCGTTTCTGGACTAAGGAGAACAAGAACTGGACTCTTACTCAGTGCTCCAAAGTCCTCTTTTCAGATTAAAATCAGTTTTACATTTAATTTGGAGGCTTAGTGGTTAGCACGTTCGCCTCTCAGCGCTGGGGTCTTGGGTTCGATTCCCCATCTGAGCGGAGTTTCCATGTTCTCCCCGTGTCTGCGTGGGTTTCCTCCGGGGTCTCCGGTTTCCTCTCACAGTCCAAAAACATGGAGGTCAGGTGAATTGGGTACTCTAAAAATTGTCCGTAGGTGTGTCTGTGTGTGTGTGTGTCACCCAGCGATGGACTGGCGCCCTGTCCTGGGCTTAGTTGAATAGTGTAATGCCCTGCTCTGCGCCCAGTGAGGGGGTAGGGGACTAACCGCAACCCTAATAAGGATTAAACGGGTGTGATAATGAATGAATGAATGAATGAATTTAATTTGGAAATCAAATTCCTGTATGGAGAGACAGAATCCAAAGTGTCAGAAGTCCAGTGTGAAGTTTCTATAGTCTATGATGGTTTGGGTTGTCATAAACAACCTCAATAATCAATATTAATCACTAGAACAAAAGGCTTTAATCCTGGACCATTCACTTGAAACCCAGATAACCAAAAGACCTCTTTTTGGACACATTATGAGAACAACCAGCTGAGAAGACAGTTATCCTGGAACAGTTGAAGGTAAAAGAGGAAGATGACCAGCAACAATGAATGAATGGATACATTCAGAAGAATCATGAAGGAGCCAATAAGAAGCCTGAGTTCTGCCTAGATAGCAAAATTATTCTGGCTCATGCCTGGCCCTTGACGGCACTTGGGCGGACCACTCCCAGCTGCAAGATGTGGGCCACATATATGCCAGATAAGGACCACATATCAGCCAAATGAGAAGCATATACAACTGGTCCAAATCTGGACCAGAAGCTAGCCACTTGTGGCTTATATGTAGGTAAAACTGCCATATCTCTGCCAGAAGTGGACCGTATGGTACATGTGGGCCAAATGTATATTTTCAATATGAGGGCCACATTTGATTCACATGCCTTTTGCCATGTCAACAGTGGGCCAGTAATGCCATTTCTAAACCAGAAGTGGCCCACATCCATATGCTATCTGGGTGGGAAAAAAATGTGCTCTGTAGGAGTCAGAATCAACTTGATGGCACTTAATAATAATCACGTGCAACATAATGCAGATTTCACCACAATAAGTAAAGGGATGCCTATATAGTGAAGAATAACATTATTTCAGTTTCTCATGTGATTTGATAATGCATGTCAGTTTTTACATTGTGTGTAAATTACATGATGACTGGACAAACAAATGGCCTAAAAATGACAAAAAAATATGTCAAAGATTCCATTGACTTCCATTAAAAGTGCAGGACGTTTTCTCCTCCTGTAAAGTTCATTTTAGAGGATTTTATGTCAGATGTTTCTTATTGTAAACAAATACCTATCATCCAAAACATGCTGCTCTGAACACATCTACACCCCCTCAGTGTATGTGAGACCTTTCAGTGGTTTTGAGAAGCTGGATACAGATATTTTTATGCATGTGAAGTCATATTTGTGGGTGAAATCTTAAACCATGGTCTGTTTCTCGTATTGGCTCTTTGGTTTTGGAAAGTGACCTCCACCCAAAATGCCCTCCTGATCTACCATGATACCACCCTGCTGAGAAAACGCTGCTTCAGCACTGCTTTTCCTCCTCAGCGTTTATCCCTCAATTTGTTTAGCACTGTTCAGCGCGCCACACGAGTGAACGTTTATGAACTTTGAAGAGTGCAGAATGCCACGCAATGTTCTCATAGTCATCGCCTTGTTAATGGCAGGAAAAAGGACGCCTCCTCATTCCAAATGCATGAAAAAGCTGCTCGGCATGTGACGAGCATAATTGTCGGATGCTGTGTGTCACTGAGGTTTGTTTTTAATAAGCC
>BRDA01005363.1:27121-67121 GCA_036984385.1 Crenuchus spilurus | reverse complement strand
TAACAGCTCCATTCTCTCCTGCTTCACCCCCTTAGCCTCCTTCCAGCCATGCTGAACCTCGCTCCAAACACACACAACAAACCATAAAAAACGTTTGGTGTCTCAAGTCTGCTTCTTCAGCTTAGCGCCAGAACTACAAAGCTAATGAGCAAACTTCCGATGTGTCTTCTCTGATCGACTACACTGGAGATACGGAGGGACAACATCATAAACTGTCACTTTATTACACTTAAAACTCATTGTAAAGTCATGTAAAGTTCATCTTAAGTACTACAAACTAAAGGCTAAAACATCCTACATCAGTATCCAAATATAGTGTCATACACTACAGCTCAAACAACTGATTCATAGTCCATAAACAACCTCAATAAACACTATTAATCACTAGAATAGGACATATTAGTCCATAAACAACCTCAATAAACACTATTAATCACTAGAATAGGACATATTAGTCCATAAACAACCTCAGTAAACACTATTAATCAATAGAATAGGAGATATTAGTCCTTAAACAACCTAAATAAACACTATTAATCACTAGAATAGGACATATTAGTCCATATACAACCTCAATAAACACTATTAATCACTAGAATAGGACATATTAGTCCATAAACAACCTCAGTAAACACTATTAATCAATAGAATAGGAGATATTAGTACATAAACAACCTCAATAAACACTATTAATCACTAGAATAGGACATATTAGTCCATAAACAACCTCAATAAACACAATTAATCAATAGAATAGGAGATATTAGTACATAAACAACCTCAATAAACACTATTAATCACTAGAATAGGAGATATTAGTACATAAACAACATCACTACAATAGGAGATATTAGTCCATAAACAACCTCAATAAACACACAGTAAACACTGTACAATATAACAAAACTTATTAGTCAGTATCACTTTTGCATTCCCATGGCACAGAGTTCATGCAACTCAACAGGTTTTTTTTTAACGGTGGAAAAACAGAATGTCTCAACTCTCTCTCTGTGTGTGTGTGTGTGTGTGTGTGTGTGTGTGTGTGTGTGTATATGTACACACATGCATGTGCGAGAATGCGGCATCAGCACGGAAAGAGTGAAAGCGGAGAATGATGTCAAACGCTGTTTCATTAGAAGATTGCAGACTTGCTTCACTGGTGTCAAAACAGGCTTCCAGGAACTCCTTTAGATCATCCTATCTCCAAAACCATCTGCTCCCCCCACTTGTTTGTGTGAAAAGGAGAGAGCGGGCGAGAGTGTGGCCGCGTCCTTGTTTTTGTTTTTTCTCCTTGTAAACCCTTCTCCTCAGATGTGTGAAGGATAACTGTTTGTGGGAAACACGCTAATTCAGCTTTCCCCTGGTCATGCAAATCCAGCCCAAAGATTATATCGGCTGTCACATGGAGGTAACTGACCCCACAACCCCCACCCACTGAAGATAGAGCACATAATCAATTATCTGAGCAACAGCTGGATGACTTTGAGTGACTCTTTTGACGTACAGACGCATGTTTCTCTTGCCCCCTTCCAATTCATGCCAGATTTGGCCTGTATATACGCCAATGGAAGATACTCATCAGACTGTAGAAGAAACCGTGACAGATATAACAGGGGATGCTGGGTCTTGGCAAAAACTTGCAACTTGAGATTTATTGATGTTGTATATTGCTGCTGTTGCAAGCAACTCTTATCTGAGGTTTATCTGAGGAAATGTTTTGCTCTGTTGTTTGACAGCTTTAATAGATCATTTTTGACCTTTAAGGGGAAAAATCTGGAATTACACTTATATACATGCATATACAGTATCTATCTATCTATCTATCCACCCATCCATCCATCCATCCATCTAATGTATAGACAGTGGTGTTACATAGGTACATGGCAGACAGGCAGAAGAATGGCCAGACAGATATATAGATACATACATACATACATACATACAAATATATATATATATATACTGTACACACAGAGCTAAACAGACAGACAGATAGATTGATGGATGGACGAATGGATGGACAGAAGGACGAAAAGATGGATGGACTGTTAGACAGATGGATGGATAGCTAGACAGACAGACAGACAGACAGACAGATAGATAGATAGATAGATAGATAGATAGATAGATAGATAGATAGATAGATAGATAGATGGATGCTGTACCACACAGTAATAATGTGACTCATTAAAGGGTTAATTTGCATATTGAGATACTGATCAAAAAATATATTGTGCTGCCATAGCACCAGTACTATAGGAGCATAACATTCACTCCCATGTATATAACTTTTAACACCTGACAGTAGGTCACTGTAAGTCTACACACACACACACACACACACACAGTATATATCACCATAAACCATATATGTGACCGCACTTGCTTGATAATGTAAACAGATATGAGCATCACTCTCAGCCATGTGACATGCTGCCTCCACAAGAGCTCAGAATTGTAGTGAATTCAGCATTTTTCTTGGAGTTGTTCCTCTGCAGACATGCTGTGGGGATGCCTGGGTTGAATTAGACACAGTAGCCAGTGGAGAGAAGAAGAAATACTCTTTTACTTTATTTAGCTGTAAATAAAATATATAAAAAAGAAGGAAACTCCTTTTGCATGTCTTCACAATTGGAGGCCTTTTTTCTTCCTCAAGCTGGACATTAACCGGCAGTCACCTGGTGTTTTATGTCACCTGGTGTTTTATGTCACCTGGTGTTTTATGTCACCTGGTGTTATGAGTTTATGAGTCAGCAAATGGAAGCATGAAGTGCTCTAAAATGTCCTGGTAGATGATTTTGTTGACTCTGGACTTGATAAAACACAGTAGACCAACACCAGCAGATGACATGAGCACCTCAAACCATCACAGAAACTTCACACTGCACTTCGGATGCCTTGGATTTTGCACCTCTCTACTCTTCCTCCAGAGTCTGGAGTTTTATGAGCTATAAGCCATACTGATCATCATTAAAACAAAAAAGGCTTGAAAAGTGTCATTTTACATGTAATCCATTATCACACCCACTTAATCAGGGTCACGGTTCATCCCCTAACCCCTCACCGGGCGCAGGGCATTACACTATTCAACTAAGCCCAGGACAGGGTGCCAATCCATCGCTGCCTTTTTGAATTAAATATGCAAAATACAAAAATGAATTTTTTTCACTATATGATTATGATGGATAGATGTTTGATTTATGTTTCATACAGTTGATCCATCCAAGAATACAGTATCAAGCTTTTGACATGTAACTCTCATCAGTTAGGTCCATTAAACTGTCCCCGACAGTGGTTTCCAGCCACGAACCCCACAGGAAACCCCCCAACAGAAACCAAATATCCCTCTGGACAGAGACTCACTTGCACCTGACTGATGAAAAGTCATGCAGGCAGATCCTGGATATGAGGAGAAGTGTCATATGATTCCTTTGTCCTGTGAAACAACATGAAACCATGAACACACACAGACACAAAGTACCTGTCAGTGTCTATACAATTACAATTATAGCCCATATATATATATATATATATATATATATATATAAGATTGTTTCTGTTCATGATTTAATTAAACAAGGTAAACTGCCATATATTTTATATTCATTACACCTAAAGTGACATATTTCAAGCATTTAATTTATTTTGATGTTGATGTTTGAATAGTAATTTACTCAAAACCTTTAAACAAAAACTTTTACGTGATATTTACAGGCACTAGTATATTACATATTGATGGTTGTGTGTGTGTGTGTGTGTGTGTGTGTGTGTGTACAGTACCAGTCAAAAGTTTGGACACACATTCTGGACATTAAGTGTTTTCTCATGATTTAAAAAT
Source organism: Crenuchus spilurus (assembly GCA_036984385.1). Classification (NCBI taxonomy): domain Eukaryota; kingdom Metazoa; phylum Chordata; class Actinopteri; order Characiformes; family Crenuchidae; genus Crenuchus; species Crenuchus spilurus. The sequence goes on along the minus strand of BRDA01005363.1, from coordinate 63,283 downwards.
GTTCTGCATTGTAGATTAATACTAAAGTCATCCTTTTGTTTTATATTTTACATTCTTTAAATTTGGCACCTCTTGCTTAGATGGCAGCTTTCTTGGCATTTTCTCAGTCAGCTTTATGAGGTAGTCACCTGGAATGACTTTGTTATCAGCTGTGTCTTGTTAAGAGTTAATGACTTGCATTTATTGCCCCTTTAATGTTTTTGAGAAATCAGATGTGTGCCTACTTTGAATAATCTAAAATCTAAAACATATTTTGGTTTGTTTAACACTTTTAAGTTTACTACGAGATTCCATATAGTCTGGATGACTTCAGTATTAAATGTAGGGGGAAAAATAAATAAATAAAACATTTAAATGAGATGGTGTGTCCAAACATTAGACTGGTACAGAAACATTATTTTCCCACTTAATGAATCTGTCATCACCAGTAATGAATATTTTTATGAAACTTTCACTTTCGTTACTCTTCTTTCCTGTAAATCATAAGTGGGGCGATCATGTTTTGTTGCACAGCAGTCATAAATGAACTGATGTAACACATTCAGGCCTGGACAGCAGATATTATGTAAACAGTGATCTACTACTTAAAGTGTTGATAAGACATTGTGGCTAACAAAAGCTGAACTAAAGTGCAGATCATTTTTTAATAACCCTAATATGATAGATATGTATAGATATACGATTTATATATAATATAGTCCAATACGTGTTTATGTATATGTTTTTGTATCATAATACTTTTCTAATACCTACACAAACCATAAACCTCACCCTAACTTTAAAGGCAGGGTATAAAGTTACATATAACATGTATATACACAAGTACACCGTGGTATTCGAGCAATAGTTTGCAATGAGATGAAAACAAATATGATGTTGCAATTCAATATGGAACATATCTGTAGGAAATTTGTAGCTCTTCAGACTCAGCTGAGAGACCAGTACTAGCAATGAACAGCAGGGAAGATGAGAAAGAGCTTGAGAAATAGTTTAGAGAGAAGGAATAAATATATATAAATAAATCAGATTTGAGGCAACGTTCATCCTAAACAGTGCACACTCTTAGAAATTGGGACATTGTACTGCTTTTATGCTGATGCAACAATGTGAATATTACCATCCTGTTGTTTAGTACATTTCTGATGGATCTATCAGTAGAAACCTCTAAACCTCTGGCAAGGGTCTAATGATAATCTGGTGATGAAATGTGGATTAAATATACCTCAGTCTGTGTAAAAATCACTGACGTACGTGATTACAGTGCAGGTAGACAGGTGTGTTCATTTCTTAAACTAATATGAATGGGTGTCAGAGTGGAGGCTGGTGCCCATCCAGCAATTATCATTGTTCACCTGCTGCTGCTGTGAAACATTAAAGCCCTCAGTTATCCTCGAAGACACAGCAGAGAGTGTTGGTTATTTCACCCTGAGATTTGTGCAACGATTATCTTCATTAGTATTAAAGTTATTCACAATGGTTTGGGTATAGAAGCAAACGGGACACCCCGTATAAATGTAAATAGCTTTACACAGACTCCTATGTACCCATATAAACTGCATAGTTGCTGTAAGATCAGCATACCTCCCTGCTCTTCATCAGCTCTGACACTTTCAGGAACATAGTCTCCTCATGCTGGCATGACCATATCGATCGAGAAAGAAAACCCACTTGAGCTTCTCTCTGGCAGCCATATGGAAGACATATGTTTGTTCATACAGAGAAATACAAAAATAACTGAATTATGTCTGAGTAACTAGATATTGTTTTGGCGTGTCGTTAAATAGGAACAAGATGAGATGGTAATGTACGTGAGCGGAAGAAAATACGGATGTGTGTGTCCATAACTTTAACCAAGTACAGCTTGTGTGCTAAAAACTCTGGCCGTACATGAAAAGGCCTCTGTTCTTGTGGAATCAGTGTTAACATGATATTTGAGGATCAAAAAATGCCATCAAATCCACTTTCCCCCCCTAAAAAAGCACTATAACTATAAGCCTGTGTAAATGGTCATCTGGCAGCGATACTGTAAAGAATTTGATCTGTCCATCTTTTCATCTGTCTATCCATATGCACCACTTTTAAGTTAAGCGGTGATGTTAGGCATAAAGTTACAATACATTACAATGAATAGCTGTTTTAAGTATGCACCAAACAGTTATTTTGTAAAGGAATGTAGTTCATTAACAGTGTATTACTGCATGTCTATATCAAGTATTTTAGATTCGTTTTGAGTGTGGCTCAGCCAGGGGCATCATTAAACCCAATTTACTGCTGCACATGGAAACGCTCCCTGGATTGCTGCCATGTTTTTAGGGAAAAAGAACTTTCCACCAAGATTCCACCAAGTTGGACTCAAATGCACATTGGAGGGCAGTATGTGGTACAAAAAACAACAACAGAAACACATAAACTAAACAGATCAGGGATAAAACCACTGCCATGAGGCAGTGGCCCTGAGGCTGTGGAATATGTAATATCCCTAACCAATATAAACTAGCAATTGGAAAACATTCATACAAACCAGAAGGAGGCAGCCACCACACTAGGGGTACCCAGCCTTATGAGGGAACCTGCTGATAGATGCAGGTTTTTTGGCTGACCCATGTCTCTGTCGTCAGAGAAGAACAACACAATAGTGCTAAGAGGAAAGCCTTTGTGTGACCACCAATTACTGGCAGAGTCAGACCTGCACAGGCAAAACCTGCAACCCTGCACTAAATACATTGAGTGCCTTTAAATGCACCAGTCACAGCTGCAGACAATGACAGCTGATGACTGAATCAGGAGACAGCACAGCGGGACTGCCCCTTACACATTACTTGTATAATATACTTTATCTTACATGCATTAGGAAGTGCAGTCAGGGCGTTTTTTTATGAGCTAATGGGATTCTTAAGGCTGACATAACTGAGATTTTACCTCAACAACAGATAAAGCCTGCTCTCCATCTCTGTGCCTTCCACACAGACCGTTCTCATCTGTAGAGAGCAGGAAATTCTATGAAGACATGCGTGTTTAATTCAGGACACTGTCTCTGTGATGTCTCAGCCCCGTCCATGTCATAACGCAAGCTTACGTCATAGCTGCCATAAAAATTCCTGTTTCCAATCGTGAGCAGTTACCAACTGCTTTGTACAAAAAAAAAAAAAAAACTTATGTTTCCTGCAGTTGTCCAGAAATGATGAAAACAATCATTGCGTGCTGATTGTGTGTTTCCTTTGATATACTTCTTGGATGGCAATACCCAAGTGAGGTTATCAGACTTACTAATATTATTACTTGACTGAAACCATATTCAGTGCAGGCTTTTATGAGCTAATGTTACGCTCAACATCACTCAAAGCCTGCCGCATGTAAAACTTGGCATGGTTGCCTAGGGATCTCTACATTGTAAAGGTCAGTTATTGACAAAGTAGATGTGAATTTGAAATGGTAAGTAAGCGATTTCATTGGTATGCATAACCTTTTGCTTGATAGGGTGAATAAGCGTCATCATATAAGGAGTCAATGTAGAATGAATGAGTACTTTGTAAAGGATTGGCTTCATTTATGTTGTTATTGTACTTGGCAAACTGGACAAATGTTTTGGAACACCTACACATTAACCCTACAGGAGCTTTTATGACATCCATAGGCATTTATACGGAGTTTTCCCACTTAACAGAGATAACAGCTTCTAGTCTTCTGGCTCGCTATATGATCTTGGAGTGTGTCTAAGGTAATTTTTGAGGTCAGACGTTTTCAAATCTCCGTTTTCCATTGTCCACACCAGACTCACGCAACTATGCCTTTATGCACCTTGCTTTGTGCTCTGGGGCCTTCCTCACATTGTTTCCACAATGGTGGAAGTGAACAGTTATCAAAAATGTCTTGGTATGCTAAAGATTTTCACAAAAAACAACAACATATCATCATCATCATCATCATCACACCTCCTCCACCAGACTTTACAGCTGGAATAATGCAGTCAGGTGTTCTCCTGGCAATCAGCAAACCCAGACTCATCCATCCAACTGCCATATAGAGAAGTGTGATCGGTCACTCCACAGAATATGTTTCCACTTCTCTAATGGCTGCATGCTTTACACCACTCCATTCAACACTTGTTATTATACTTGGTGATGTAAAACTTGCATGCGGCTGCTCTTTCACAGATGTTTGTAAAAGCAGACTGCATGGCTAGGTGCTTTATTTTACACACCAGTGCCAATAGGACTGAAAAAAAAAACACCTGAGTTCAATGATTAAGAGGTGTCCCAATACTTTTTTCTCATACAGTGTATGTCTAGATGTACTATGAAGGTGTAGTATGGAGTTCATCTCCTTAAAGTATAAAGTACTCACTTGAATGGATTGGACCAGAGCCTTTACATATCCAGCATATGAAACTGTATATATACTTCCATAGTATGTGGTAGATATACAGCGTTCCCGGAGGTATTTTTCGTATTTTGGGCTCCAACTGAATCAGCTGCCACAAAAGCTTTTAGCTACTTGTTTGTTTTTATTGAAAGCTGAACTTGAATCGCTGAAGATAAGCTCTGGATATAACAAGGCAAGGTTACGAGAAGAGGTATAAAGATGAAAAGCCCAGGTTAAAAGCGAAGGCCTCCAGAGTTGATTTTTTTTTTTTTGCTTTGTAACCAGATGTGTTGGGTCAGTTCGGGGCATTTTTGGAATATCAGTGTTTCAGTGAAGCATCGGAAGCCAACATTCTTTCACATTGGTATCCAAACCACACGCTGACCTGTTTAGATCAAAACAGTCCATCGTGCCTGGGTTTTGGATGGGAATGTGCATTGGCATAATGGCCAGATGTACCAGATATCTCCGAGAAATCTTTACCATGCCGCATAAAAAAAATCTAACCTTTGATGTTTAATCAGTAACTAGCTTTAGACTGACTTTCCTTAACTGCCATAACTATACTGTAATGGTTGGCTGAGCCACATGTTACGTCCAATCAGTTTCAAATCACGATACGTGGCTAATTATAGGCTTATAATCGTCATTCATTCAGCCTCTCAAGCTCATTGGTATTCCCATGCCATGAGATACTGCAGAGTTCTCCATCTTTCTTTCCCCAGGAAACAGAAATCATCATAGCTTTGCGGAACCTTCACTGAGATGCAACAACAGAAAACAATGAACTGTAGAACTGGCTTCTTCTTTGGTTTATACTTGGTTTATACTGGTTTATACAAACACTGACGAGTGTTTGTTCATAGAAGGATTTCCTTCAGTCGTTTTTGTTTACCACGTGCTTTGTTGCGCTTTGAATTACTGGCCACCTGGTGGTGTGTTTCAGTGTTTTTTAAAGTAATATTCACTACAGGGGCTGTTACACACCTATAATGTTTAAACTAGTGCATTTAGGAGATATTGACTTAATAGCTTAATAGCTGTCCAAAACAATGTTAAAGCTAGCATGAATCTGGCTAAAATGGCTTTAGCATGTATTGAATCTTTTTATGTCTACCCTCTGCAGTCTGGATCCACGGTGACTATGACTTGTACAGATGGCAAATGGAACAAGCAAGTGTCCTGTGAGCCAGTGGACTGTGGCCTGCCTGACAAGTACCATGTCCATCCTGCTAACTTCCACTTCCCAGAGGGCACCACCTATGGCAAGAAGTGCACCTTTCAGTGTAGAGAGCCTGCTCAGCTTGTTGGTAAGAAAACCACTGTTAAGCTACTTGAGTACAGTCCTACATCAAAAATGTGAAAGAAGGGAGCCTGGCCAATATTTTATATTGATTACATGTAAAGTGCCTTTTTTGTTTCAATGTTGATCAGTATGACATATAGCTCATGAGTTGGTGGCCAATCAAGCACTGTAATGTGATGGTCAGTAGTAGTGTTGGCACTGTGGACAGCTGCTGGAAAAGGAAATGTGCATCACCATAAAGCTGGTTGGCAGATGGAAGCATGAAGTGCTCTAAAATCTCCTGTTAGATGACTGTTTTGACTTCAAACCATCACAGAAACTTCACACTGGACTTCAGACACCTTGGATTTGGTGTAGCTCCAGACTCTATGAGCTTGATTTCTAAATTAAATGTATAATTAGCTTTAAACTGTAAATAGGATTTTGGAGCACTGAGTTTAATGAGTCAACATTAAAACACAAAAAGAAACATGTCACTTTACATGTAATGAATAAAAAACTTGACAGTTTACCTTTTTGAATGAAATTATGAACAAAAACAAACTTTTTCATGATGTTGTAATTATGTGATGTATACAAACCTGGCTACTGAACGCTATAACTTCTGACCTGGACAGTCACCAGGTTACTGAAGTCCTTTTGACCCACCTAGGCACCAATAACACTCTGACATGTATGGAGGATGGCCTGTGGTCCTTCCCTGAGGCTTTGTGTGAGCTTCGTTGTCCTGCTCCTCCTCCCGTACCCAACGCCATGCTGATGACCAAACGTTGCAATGAGACCGGTCTCAAAGTGGGCTCCCTCTGCAAATATAAGTGCAAGCCAGGATACCATGTCTCCAACAAACCCAAGAGGTACCCCCAACTGTCAGACTCTATCGAGGCTCTGTCTAAATTAATGGCTCTGTCTGGGAGCAATCCTGAGTCAAGAGTTTTATTGCAACTGATGATATAAGTGCTTATTAAGGGCTCATAAATTTACTGTAATATCTGTGCAGGCTTTAGATTATTATTAATAGATGTTTTCAGGACAGTTCCAGACAGGTTTTGCTATTCCATAAATATGTGGAAAAAAGATTACATCTGCAATCAAGGCAAGGAAGTGTTCATATCAGCATATTTCCAATGCTTATAGTCTAAGGGCTGCCAATAGTCTGTCTAACAACACAATTCAACAAGACAGAAATTAAAAATAGACAAATACTACTTTCTTCAGCCTGAATACATTTTTATTTTTCACATTTACTACTTTCATCAGCCCAAATACTGCTGTGTAATGATTTTGTCTGAATTCAAGTGCCAGAATACAGCTTCAACTTAACACCAGTTATATGATAAGTCTTACACATGATACAGTGGACTGATTGTAGTTGGGACACTTCTGGCCCAAAATAGAAAGTAGGTTGTATTTGAGCCACATGTGTCCCATAGTTCAAACCTCAAACATGAATGCTACAGCCGGCCCAGTTCTGTCCAACAATGCACTCACCATTGCCGTATCTAACCTGTACATACCTTAATTGAGTTGTATTTGGTCCAGAATTGGCTGGCTAATATGCTATTGGTCCTCCTTGTACAACCAAACCAGCTCTAACCTGTCAGTTCATTAACTCTGATGCTGTCCTGTGGTATCTGGTCTTATGCAGCACATATTTGAAGTCCTGTAAGTTGTGGGGTGGAGCTTCAGCAGATTGAGCTTGCTTTTGCAGAACATTATAGATAGAGAAATTCTTAAATTTCTGGGCCAAATAAGGTCCAAAACAGCATTTATGGGACAGTTATTGGAATGGTGAGTATATTGTGGACCAAAACTGAATATATTATGAACTGGCCTGGTTGTAGCAGTCATGTTTGAGGTTAAGGTTTGTCATGGCTTTTGAACTCTGGACCACTTGTGGCCCAAATACAACCTACCATGTGAAACATTTGAGCAGCATTTCTACTTTGGGCCAAGTAAAGGCACTTGTAGGTCAGTTATGGCAGTGGTGACTATATTGTGGTCCAAAACATCTGGTTGTAGTAGTCCTTAAAAACCTTAAACATTAAGGTTTGTCATGACTGTTGAACTTGGGCCACATGTTGGCCAAATACAACTTACCAGATGAAACTTTTTAACAGTATTTCTATTTTGGGCCAAGTCTGGCCTAACTGTTGCTAGCCAATTGAGTTTTTAAATTTTGGTTAAATTTAGCCTGTGTTCCCTCACTCAGATTTAGTTGTTGTCATCGCCATCATTGGTCAATAAAAAGTAGTACATTTGAGCCAGAACCGGGCCATCACTCATTTGCAATCAGGATTTGAGGTCACTGTTGGTACTGACCTCTGCTGACCTTTTCTATAGCTTTCATTATATTGTCCTATACTGACTATTTCATCCAATCTCTTTCTCTAAAGACGGTCATTCAAGCGGCAGTGTACGGAGGACGGTCGCTGGGTGGAGGGATCCTGTGAGCCTGTGACATGTCCACCACCTCCACCAGTCTTCCACGGCATGTACCAGTGCACGAACGGCTTCCACTTTGACAGCACGTGCTGGCTTCAGTGTCAGGGGGCCAATCACACGGTGAGGCCACCGCCTCCCTGCAAGCAGGTCTGTCTTTGCCCTTTTTTATTTACCCTGCCTGTGACTGTGTCTGTCCACTATGACCCATTCCATTCATTGTAGTCATTTAGCTATATTATGCAAAAATGTCTATATCATTTTATTTTATTATTTACATTATGCATTAATTTTGCATGCTGTATCCACAAATGTACGTTTTTTTTTCTCTTTTATTTTGATCTGACCACATCTGATAAACCTTAACCTCAGCTATGTTGAAAAAAAGTGTAGTGTGTAACATATGGTGGACTGGGGTTCGATCCCCAGTTTGGGTGATCAGACAACACTATATCAGTGAGAGTCCCTGGGCTAGACTCCTAACACTACATTCTCCTACAAGTGTAACATGACTGTAAATGTAAATTGTTCTAAATAAGAGCATCTAACAAATGCATACATTTAAATTAAATATCAGAATACTTTCTATTTACCAACATACACTGTATGGACAAATGTATTCAGACAGCTGCTCATCCATTGCTTCTTTTGAAATCAAGGGTATAAAAAGACTTTCTTTTGGCAGACTGTCTATTGTCGAGTGAAGGCTTTCCATTAAATTTTGGATCATTGCTGTGAGGATGTGCTAGTTAGGTCAGGTCATGTTAGATGATCACCACCACCAACTCATCCCAAACATAGTAGATGGAGCAGAGAACGCAGCTCCACTGCTCAGTGCTTGGGGGCTTTTTATCCTTCTAGCTCATGCCTGGCATTAAGTCATGGTGCCAGAGAGTCCTATTTGATTGGCAGTACTTCTCTACAGGGACTAGACAAGCTGAGTGTGGATTTGTACATCAACTTAGAGTAGCTGAATGCACTCATTAGAAGGGGTGTGCACAAACATTTGGCCATTTAGTGTATTTGGTTTGAGGAATCGGTCAGTGATGTGTGACAGTATGTGTCTTTATTCTCTTTATTTTTCACTCTCTTGGTCTGTCCATCCTCACCTTTGTTCATCTGGTTTGAGTCAAGAGCTCTGGTTTCAGATCCTGGAACAGGAACATGATGTGCTCAGTCAATGTCTTTGTCACTCACTCTCTCTCTCTCTCTCTCTCTCTCTCTCTCTCTCTCTCTCTCTCACACACACACACACACACACACACACACACACGCACATATACACATGACTGACCTTGCCAGCAGTATCTCCTCAGCACCCCTTTGATGTTTCATTATGTCAGATGACCTCACAGTGGAATTTGCAGCATGGCACAAACACAATCAAGCCATCTTCCAGATGTAATCCCGAACGATTGCATGCACAGGTCACAGACACCCGAGAGCTTATGCCAGAAGAGTCCCACAGTATGATTTGATTAAACCTCGCGGTAATTGCCCGGTATTACATTTTCGGGGTAGCTTGGGCATGCGTGATGAAATATGGATGCTGCCTTAATCTGCCCTTTAGATGATGCTGCGATAAAAATCAGGTTACACAAGTGAGGATGTTGTTACACGTCCTTTGGCCTGTTGTTGTCACCGCAGGGTCCAAATGCCAATGTGATCCGCTGCAGAAAGGATGGGAACTGGACTGGAGCATTCCGGATCTGCCCACAACTCAAAGGCCAGTGCGCCCTGCCTCGGAACCTGAACCCCAATGTCTACACCAACTGCAAGAAAGGCTATGGCATAGGTGGGTGATATTATAAAGGAGTTTTTTGGTGAATTGTTGCAATTATAAAACATGACAGTCCATCTTTTATAGCAACTTTTATTAGAGCTCCTATTTAGCATGAGAAAGTCCCACTTTTTGGCGTTTCATTATAGAGGTTAACTGCTCCACTGTGATGTGTCAATTGTTCTGTATCACTCATGGGAGTCAACAATTCCCTCTGCCATCAATGTCCTGTGGGGCACCACTGTTATTCCATTGGGAGGCACCTAATATACAAGAAGTCCATTCTTAGTACAGCTTCAATACAGAACATTCCACAGCGTTACTGGTTTCTGAGATGCTACCACCACCATGCTTCACCCGGTACCCTGTTATCATGCCCTTTTGGACATCTGTCTCACTTGGAGAAACATTTGTTTCCTAACGTTTAGAGAAGCAGGATTGTCCCACTTTAGGTGCTTTGGCTTGAGACCAAAATTTGAAACCGATTTGGTTCCCCTGGACCAGCGTGACATGGTTGAAGTGCCCTTGACCCCCAACAGCTCCTGTTGGGGATGATGTGCCTTTCTCATGGGAATTTCAGCCGTGTTCTGCTGGCCTTGGAGATCAAACCAGTCCCATGCTAGGTACCTAACTCCCAACTGCTCTCCCCCAACTGGCACCATGGATGATGGAGCTGCCTGGGGAACAGTTGGAGGTTGGGTGCTTTGAGTCTGCCTGAAAATCTGCAGACATCTTTTGACCCACATTTGGCCTGGAATTGAGTGACAGTGAGTCTTGCTGCTTCAACTCAGCCATAGGTCAACCTTATATAGACCAGATGTCAGATGTAAACCCATATCAAGTCCGGCTCATGACATTTGCCCAACATTTGACCCATAGAGCAGCCATAACTGAGTCGTATGTGACCAAATGGCACAGATTAGGCCCGATTGTGTCTACTATCTGGGATATGCCACACAAAACATGTAGACCCTGCGTATAACTTGAATACATGGTCATATAGATCATTTGCAGTATGAGCCTCCTAAACTAAAGAAGCACAATTTAGACTCATGGCTGATCTGGAGGAAAGTATGTAAATGTTTTCTGAGTGAAACTTTGCATTTTCTCACATTTTTTCTTTCTTTAGGAGCTGAGTGTGAGATTTCGTGCAGGGACATCAACAACGATGTGGTCATCCTCCCTGATAACATGACAGCGAGCAGTGTTCTGGAGCACCACTGGATGAACCCACCCAAAGTCATGGTGTGTTTTCCTCTGTCGCTCAGGACAACACACACACACACACACACACTTCACAAAAGAGCGCTTCCTCTCAGATAGCTGTGGGGGAATGTTGCACTGGGCCTACATATCTCGAGCGTAGCACAATGTGAGACGAGTTTGATTCATAATTTCAGCTGCTTTGCTGTCAGCAGGTCAAAGTAGCCATTTCGAAGATTATTCATGAGTTCTTGGTTCACTTCATTAGGACACAAACCTAACTTTCTCTTTGTTCACCCTGTTCTTCAATGGTCAGGACCACCACAGAGCTGGTGGATCATTCTCAGCACTGCAGTGACACTGATGTGGTGCTGGTGTGTTAGTGTGTGTTGAGTGGAGATAGAAATGTGAGTTTAGATGCTGTTGTTGTCAGCTCTCGGTGTGTGCGTGCGGGCTGCATGTTTTCAGCGTTTAACTGGATGTCATAGTTGTCTACCCCAGCCCTCATTCAATTATTGTTCATTAGACGCACAGTCAGGCATGCACCAGCCTAACCAATTACCTCGCATTGGAAAAACAGGGTACCATTACAGTAATCTCTGAACTTATTTGAACCGCAACGAGACGGAGGCCAAGTCGTAAAAGTTAAAAAGCCGTCGGTAATCACTATAATTTCAAAAATGGCCCTATTACAGGCACTAATAGAACAGCTTGATATACATTTACCTGTCACATGTATTCTATTGGTTTAGCGCTGATTGCTGGAATCGGCCTTTGGCGATTCCAGAGCCAGTCCGGGGGCAGTTTTGGTTAACACCTGTCTGTATAAACACCAGGCTCTGAGCGTGGCCTTAAGACTAATACTGGAAGACAGCGATAAGGCCATAATGCAGGCGTGGTGGTGTAATACGCCACATTGGACAGGCTGCAAACCGCCGACCACTTAGCTTGCGCAAATGAGATTTAATCACTGAAATTTCTTAAAGCTGTTCCAGTGTTTTTTGGCAAGTCTCACTCTCGACCTAATATCCCGTCACGTCCAAAGAGAGCAATGTTTTTCTTTTTACTATTGTTACTTTTATTGTTATCGCTTTAGTTTTTTTATATTGTTGTTATTGATGCTGTTGTTATATGACTCGGGTTTCTTTTCGATGGGAATTTGTGCCGAGTCAGTCGTTTTGGGGCTGGAGAAATGAAATGACACGTTGGTGATTGATTGGGGAAATCGATCCGGTGTGTGCGGGGGGTGGTGGAGCTGAGCCGCAGGGGGAAGAGGAGCTTGAATCGATGGTGCTGAAGCGGACCAGGGGGGTTGAGTTGAGGTGAGATCGATGGGCGCTTCGTTTCTCTCTGCAGCTCACCACCCTCGTCGCTTCATGTCAATCGATGGCGTCTGAATTCCGTGGCACCTGTTCCTCGTAACGCTCCTGTGCAAGGACATGCTCAGCCGAGGAGTTGTTCACAGTCTCGGACTAGTGCTGTTCTCTAGAGTGTCAAGAATCAGAGTTTTTGATTGAAATCTCTTCTGAATAACCAGAACCTACTAGATTGTACAGCAGAAGTGACCAATACATTTAGTGTAATTAAGCAAAAAAAGTAAATGCAGTAACAAAACCTTGTATCTCAATGTTTTACATTCCCAAAATGTGAAAGTACCAACTAGAATTTATATTATTTGAACATTTCATGACCACTGGACCACTAGAAATACTCCAAAATGACTTGCAATTAAAACTTTTCCCATTGACTTCCATTACACCTTGAGAAGGTTTTTTTCCTTCTCCTGTAAAGTTGGTTTTATTGATAAACATTTTTTGAAGAATAATAGAATAATAATGATCATATTTTGGATTTTGGAGGTGAAAAAATAGTGCAGTATTTTCCTGGGTTGAGTGAGCTGTGCCTCACCAAAACATGGTGCTACTAGGCTTCAGTCACAGACAATGACTCTTTACTAGACAAGTGGCTCTAGTCAGTGGACTGAGGAGATTTCCTCAAACTGTGTATGTTCAGACTAATGACTATAAAGTGCATTGTGCTGGAAGCTCTATATGAATAAAACATGAAAGATTTTGGAAGATCTTGGAAGGGTTGCAAGACTGCAGTTATAATGAAAATTCTATTGCCATAAAATGTAGCACTTTTCATGTAAAACCCATAAAATCTGTGATATTTCAGACACCAGGTTCAGCAAGTAATTAGCAGACATGGGAACAAGTCACTAAGTTGCAAGTAACAAGTAAGTCCCAAGTCAATACAAGCGAGTCTCGAGTCAAGTCCCAAGTCTTAAACTTTGAGTCTTACTCAAGTCACCAGATGTAACGTCATTTCAATATTAACACATTTATTTAATCTATTTATTAAATATTATTTAATATTTAATATCCCCTTTTCTCTACTCTAAATCTATATTTTCAGATCCCATTCCAATTTAATACTAGTAAGTCTACCACAATGCTCTTCACACAGTTGTTCACTGCCTTTTAACTCCTTGTAAAAAAAAGCACTTACAGTAACACAGATATTTTGAGCGTATAACTGTGGTGTTAAAACCATAAGGAGTTAAAAGGTAGTAGAGAAAGGGGGATGTTTTAAATGCAAAAAAACCCAAAAATAATCATGGAGTCATGTTTTTCTTACATTATATTTACTACTACTAATAATAAAAATAATAATGCTAACAATATGCTAATGCATATGCTAACGGGCAGCCGTGGCCTAGTGGTTAAGGATCTGGTCTGGGCAGGTCACGACTGAAGTGCCCTTGAGCAAGGCACCTAACCCCCAATTGTAAGTCGCTTTGGATAAAAGCGTCTGCTAAATGCCTCAAATGTAAATGTAAAATGCAATAATATCTGTGATTGGATGCTCTAGTCTTGAATTTAGGCTGGTATCAGACATTGGGATGGAGATTTTTGGGGACCTGGCAACTCTGCTCCCCACTGTCGATGTAAATCCACACTTTAGTGAGTATTCCTGCAAAATGCAGAAAACATAAATGACTTCTTTTTAACAAACAATTAAACATAAATGTAATAAAACGATAAAGTGCAAAAGTGTTCATCCTTCACCAAAAACGAATCAGATTCAATGCAATTCATAAAAAAAAATGACGTGCTTATGCGTGATACAAATCTGTGAACGGATCGGGTCGTGTCAAGCGTCACAGCACCATTTAATACAAAATGATCCAGTTATGATTCAGTTTTACTTATTTATTGTGTTTAAATGGGGGTTTCAGGTCTTTTCAAGTGTCAAATCTCAAGTCCAATTCCGGGTCCAAGTCAGTAAAGGTAGAGTCTAAGTCAAGTCGCAAGTCTTTAGTGATGTTGTTGAGTCAAGTCACAAGTCATCAGCTTGGTGACTCGAGTCAGACTCGAGCCCAAGTCATGTGACTCGAGTCCACACATCTGGTAATTAGTTTATCTCATATATGCTACTACTAGAACTGAAATCTAATCAAATTCAGTTGATCAGCTAATAACTAAGCCCTTGGTGATTCGAGGCAAATGTTAATAAGGCAGCTGTTAACGAGATATTATATGAGGAGATATCTTTCTCTTTCTAGGCTTTATTGATGATTTAACAAAAACATAATAAGCATTTCAATACAATATAACAATATGGTTATTGCTTTGAATGATTAACATTATATATGGTGAATTAACCTTATGTAAGACATTTGTTTGAATTTCAGATTTATTATTACAATACAAAACCAATATTTGACTGGACTTTCGAGAAGTCATGTGATATGATCACATGCCCAGCTTGTGTTAATCCATAGTTTTATTGACTTTTCTTTGTTTGAGGAAGACACACACTAAGGGGCTACTCTACAAAGCAGGATATATCCATTTAACCAGGTAATTTAATCCCAAAGTCAAACATGTCCAATGGGAAAATGTAGTGGGACCTGGAACATGAACAGCAGAACATGCTTATTGCATAGTCTTCAACTTACAGACAGGCTTAAGCTATCTGGCTAATTATAGAAATCCTGTTTTGTGGAATGCCCTTAGATGTATCATATTATGGCAGTATAGCCCAAAGTCAAACCTATCCAATGGAAAATTGTTATTGGACAATTGTCAATGTTGTGCTTAAATTATCTGGCTAAATTAGCAATCCAGCTTTGTGGAATGTCCTTAGATGTACCATATAAATATATTTGATTATATATTTATATATTTATCCAGCTTTGTGGAGCTTAGCTGTACCATATTATGGGAGTTTACCCTATAAATATTTTCCATTCTTATTTAGTTATGCCAATACAGCAGACTTCTTCTTCATTGTCATTTTTGCTGGAGCTGTTGCTTTATTGTTGTCATGGTTGTCATCACTGTTGCTGTATTACTCGTGTTTCCTCTTGATGGGAAGTTGTGATGAATCAGCTCTTTTGGCCTGGAGATGTGAAATGACACTCTGGTGACAGATTGGAGAAACTGATCCAGTGTGTGCTGGGGCTAGTGGAACCGAGCAGGGGGATATTAGCTGGTGTTAGCTAGCACATTCCTTGGGTGAAGTCAGCAAGGTTTGCTGAAGAAGGGCCTAGAAGCTTTTCTGCAGAAAAACCATGGGCTTCTCAGCAATCCTGCAGACCAGTCCTGAAATCCTGTTACAGTTTAGGCTTTTTTGTTATCGCTGACTTGGGCTATTTTGGCCACCTTAATCAGTAATCATGACGAATCACCCTCAAAAAGTGATTTGTTTTAGGTTCCTCTGCTGACCTACTTAGAATCCCTACTCCTTTTTCTCACTTATTAGCCTCCCTGGTATCAGCAGAACTCCAGCTCACTTTGCTGATACACAGATATTAGCGAGCGCTCGGCAGAGCCTTTACGTAATGCAGGCGTGGACGAAGTGGCTGAGGCGATTGTTCATGCCGGCTCTGCTGGAGGGGAGGGCTAATATTAACCTCTAATTAATAGCCCCAACCTATATTAAAAAGGCTAAGAGCTAAATTTGATAGCAGGGATATGGGGGAATGATGCAATGGCCAGATGCAGAGGTATAAATGGAGGGGCGCGTGCTCAGGCTGATTGAATTTAAGGCCATGTAGATAATGTAATGCAAACCAGAGGGAGATAGAGTGGACAAGTCCATTTAGGAAGAGTGCAAGGCACAAATACAGAGACAACATTTCAGGAAACTTGGTCTCACAAAGACGGTTTGATATTTAACATAATAAAATTGATACTATTAAGTGACACTATTTGAGAACAATTTTACATATGCAGTTCTTCTGCAGTTTCAAGAGCCACTATGAAACGATGACTTCTTCTGAATCTGAGGCCCAGAACAGAGCATCAGTTTACTCAGAATTAGATCAAGACTTGGGGATGATAAAGTTGGATGGATATAGTTGGCCAATGTTTGGCCCAAAATAGAAATAGTGTTCTGATATTTGACATAATAGGTTGTGTTTGGGCTACATGTGACCTAGAATTCAAATGTTAATAAACATGAGTGCTGCAGGCTGGCAGTTGGGCTGCAAATAACTTACCGTAACTGCTGTATTTGAACATTTCAGGGTGTATTGTCATAAATCCCCAAATCTACCAGAATTATAGTGCACAAACTTTTTACATAGTTGTTTTGGTGCTAATTTGCAATCAGAATTCCAGACAGCAGCCAATTCTGGGCAAAAATGTGGCTCAATTTATGTGTGGCACTTATGGGTCAGTTACGGCAATGTTGAGTATATGACGGGCCAAAATTGTACTAGGTGTAGCAGTCATGTTGAAAATTTGTCATGACTTTTGATATCTGGGCCCAAATACAACCTAAAATGTGAAATGTTTGAGCACTATTTCTATTTTGGGTCAAAACTGGCCCAAATATAGCCAGTAAACTCTATCATGCTTGAGTTGTGGTTTAATTCCAGTGAAATTGAAGCTGCATTCCAGCACACAGATTTGGACAAAGTAATTACCGATATTCTGTGGCGCCCACTTCTGATACCAATTTTTCTGCTGAACTGCTCAGATGAGTTACAGGCATTAAAAGCTTCCAGTGTATGTATGTGAGGTATATACATAACTATGCTCAGCTTTATCCATATTTATCACTTAAACATCATGCTTTGCCTCAGTAAGTGAAGCAGTGTATCTGATTCCTCCCTGATCCATGTGTGTTTATGCCCATCAGTCCCAGCTGTCCTTAGACGCTCCACTGTTTTCTCTACTCGTTCCTGCTCTGATCATTTATTCCCCACCTTTTTTCGCATTGATTTGCTGATGCTACGAAATGTAAAATACCTTAGTTTGCAGTGGTGGCTAAGCGAGGGAGGAAAGTGAGGAGGCTGTGAGTGTGTGTGTGTGTGTGTGTGTGTGTGTGTGTGTGTGTGTGTGTGTCCAGTATAGCTGTATAACTGACATAAATCTGGCCAATAGCAGAGGACTGGCTGACCTCTGGGGCTCTCATGATTATTTCACCCTGATAACAGCTTATCCTCACAAACACACAAAGCATATGATTAAAAACATCTTGCTCAATGTAAAACATATACATAGTTTAACTTTAACTAAAGTTAAATAAATTCAGATTAAAATGCAAGATAATGGTTGAGACCAATCAATGACCATTGATCTTACAAATGCTTCAAAATCAGCCCTTTTTAGTCCTAACTGGACTATTTATCACGTTATAACTTTCACAAATGTTGACCAAATCCATCATATACTGATCAGCCATAACATTAAAACCATCTCCTTTTATCTATACTCATTGTCTGTTTTACCTCCACTGACCATACAGGTGCCCTTTGTTATTCTACAATTACAGACTGTAGTCCATTTGTTTCTCTGTATACTCTGACGTGGTGGTATACAACAAGGTAGGTCTATCGTAGAGCAGACACAGTGTTTAAAATCTCCAGCAGCTCTGCTGGACATGCTAACACGCCACCACCACATCAGCATCATTGCAGTGCTGAGAATGATCCACCTGCTCTGTGGAGGTCCGGTTCATTGAAGAGCAAGGTTCTACAACAACAATGGACTACAGTCTGTAATTGTAGAATTAGAGTTTACCTATGGTCAATGGAGCTAAAATGGAGAGTGAATAGACACAAGGAGGTGGTTTTAATGAAGTGGCTGATTGGTGTTACAGAAGCGCATTGTGGAAAATTGAATCCCAAAACCAGTGCACATTCTTTACAATGGATATAGTGTTTTGGACCTGAGTATTGCGGTGCCATGCTAGCGGAAATTTGAAGCATTTGAAGTTTCAAACAGACGTCATGGGATCTGTTGCTACAACACCTGCTATACTGAGCGCATCTTTATAACAGCCTTCTTAATGCCGTTCCATGGCTGCAGGCTGAACAAGTGAGCTTGCAGGAAACAGCTATAATTTATGTGCTCTAACCGACGTAATGATCCGTGTTATGAAGAAGGTAAAGTTTCACAAGGTGTTGGACTTGGATTGTTTCCTATTTCTCAATTTGGCACAGAGAAGATGTTTTTTTTGTTGTTTCTTTTCTCTGAGCGCTGAGGGTTTGTTGTGATTGACTGTGGGATCGAGTGACGCTAGCTCACTCTTTGATTTCTGCTGAGGTTGGTGTTCTTCTTGCCCAGTGACGTACAGCTTTTAAAGTGCCAGTGTCTCTAAGCTAAGCCTAGGCAGTGAATTAGAAGAAACAAATAATTAATCTCAGTACTGGTCCTGAGGTCCCCACATGGTCCACATTTTTGCTCCAAGTCATAAAGAACAGGGAATTCCTAGCTGTTGTGGTAAATATATGGACTGGCTGAGGGATTCTGATAAACTTGCTAATTCCTAAATATTCTTTTGAGAAATTGAATTTATATTAGACTTAAGGCATCTCCAAAAATAAAAATAAACTAAGTCATAATTCAATTATGAACTGTAATCAGTCATATATTTGATATTCATTACACATAAAGTGACATATTTCAAGCTTTTTTGGTTTGCAAACTTACAAACTTGTGTTGGAAAAAAGTAGCTTAGTTTGAAGAACAAAGTTTGGATTAGTTTGCTCCTTGGACTAATGCATTAAATTCATCTGCAGAACACTTGGGTGAAGATAATGAGGTACTAATTAACTAAACCACATATTGGGTGATATAAACAATACTGGACTGTACTGAGAAGAGGTTTTAAAAGTGTTAAACCAATACATTAGCTACATATGCACTACACAATTACCCAAAAACTTCATCTGTAGTACACAACTGCTATTTAATGTATGCATTTATATGGCAAAATATGTCATTTTGAAATATATATACATATGAGGTGTTTGTTGATCACTTCTGCTCTGTTTTGTGCCCACAGCATATAGTCTGCACCATGGGTCTAAAGTGGTACCCCCACCCCGAGGTCCTCCACTGCATGAGAGGCTGTGAGGTAAGCTTCTCTGGGCACATCCACCCAAATATCTCTCCATCCTCTTTCCTCATTTCCATCACTTGCCACTACTCTTGCCTTGACCTCCATTTGCAGAGGCCGATCACTGAAGATTGTGAAAGGTGTAGAGGAGCTAAAGTCAGATACTAAAGTCAGTACTCGTGTGTATGTTTGTGACGTCGTCCACACTTTTGAAAACTTTTTTTCAGCAGCAGCATTTTTTTTATTTCTCCATGAGAATACATGAACAGCTCAACAACATTCAGTGCTCTGAGATAACACCTCAACCAGAAGTGTCTCCAGAGGAAAGTACTCTAAGTGTGTTAGAGCAGTGTGGCTTTGTTTTGGCTGCCGCTGTCTCTGAAATGCCAGTACAGTCCTGAGAAGACAGGAGTGGTTTTCTAGTATCCCTAACTAGATTCTGTCTCATCTGTGATGTAATGGAAATGTAAAGCTTAACTCAGCTTTGAGAGTGATCCACCACCCATATAATACCTGCTTTCTTGTGATAATTGAAGAACAGGGTTCTGCAATAACAGCTGTATAACTGCAAATATGGTCAGTGCACATAAAACTGGACAATGAGTGTAGAAGTGAGGGTGGAAATCATCAACCACATGTTTCTTTACAAATCAAGAGCATTAAAAAAGTTTATCCTACTGTCAATTGAAGACTTTCTATTAGTTTTTGAGAGCATTGCTGTGAGGATTTGATTGCATTCATTGACAAGAGCTGTTAGTCCCATCCCAAACCAGAGAGAACAGTTCCACTGCTCCACAGCTCAATGCTGGGGTGCGCTAGCCCACACCTGGCATTAGATCATGGTGTCAACAGGTTCATGTTTAGTCCTCTTCTATTGGCAGTACTACATGGACTAGACAATCTGTGTGTGTGTGTGTGTGTGTGTGTGTTTGTACATTTGTGTCAACTTGAAGTAGCTGACTGCATTCATTAGAAGGGGTGTCCACAAACATCTGGACATATAGTGCATTTCAACACTAACCATAGTAAAGTTTCTCACTGGCCCTTTAAATGTCCTTCCCGATGCCTCCCATTTGGCAGGAACACTTTATTAGTTTAAAGATTTGCTGTGCCTAATTTTGATGTCACACACATTGGCACAAGGAGCAACTGTGTATTTTTGGTGACAGCCTGTACAAACACAGAAGAGCTTTGGGAAGCCATGCACACGTCTTAGCTAAGTTTGGGCAGAAAAGAGGCCGAGAGCTGCCATGAGTTGAGATTGGGCAGGGATTGTCTGTTCCAGATGATGTCATCCAGTGTAAAAATGGATTAGCTGCGTGGTAGTGAAGTAAGTTTAGTTTAAAGCATTTAAAGCAAAAACAATCAAATTTGCACCAAATGAAGTTGATGAGCCAGGACATGTTGAGTTTGCCTTAGACTTATGGTCACTGCGGCAGTTCATAGTAAAGTCCATCTTCTGTTCATTTTTTATAACTTCTGAGCTTTCTTTACTGCAAGCTACATTTTCATAGCTCCAGTGATAATATAGCATTGACAGCAAACAAGTGATGGCCCAAATCTGGCTGTTGTGCTGTTATTGGCTCAAATACTGCCATAGAATGATATCCAAATTCAGGTGCCGGAAGGCAGCCTCAGTTTAACCTAATTTTAACCATAACTCTGGGAAGATACTGTTGGTTGACTATAGTTGGGACAGTTTTGAACCAGAATAGAATTGGAGTTCAGTGGAATTTCACATGGAAGGTTAGATTTGGTGCCAGAAGAGTTTCAGCTTAACCTGAGTTAAGCCCTTTGTCAGAAATTAAACAGGCGCTTCAGTTATGGCTCAAAGTAGATGTAGATATAGAGTTCAAATGTTTCATATGGTAGGTTGTATTGGGGTCATGTTTCATATGATAGGTTGTAATCGGGCCATGTTTCATATGTTAGGTTATATTTGAGTCATGTGTCATATGGTAGGTTGTATTCAGGCCATGTTTCATAAGGTAGGTGTCACTCAAAGTTCAAAAGCCATGCCAAACCTTAAACATGACTGCTATAGCTGGGCCACAGTACACTTACCATTGCCATAGCTGACCTGTAAGTGTGTATTGGGCCAGTTTTGGCCAAATTTGTCTCCTATATGGGGTCTGTTGTATAGACTTGGTTCTTAGCTCTTTTGTTCTGTTCTGAATCACATCTGATTCATGGACTTAATAATTACCTGATGTCTTGAATCAAGTGTGATAGAACCAGTGATGCACAAAATGACATTTTTATTATTGACGTTTGAGGTTTCAGTGTTCATGCGTGTTGGCGACTTGGCCAAATCACATTACACATTTGACATGGCATAGGATTACAACAGCTGGAATTAATGGTTTACAGGTTGGATGTTTATGTAATAGTTTACGTTGAACTTTGATGTGATTTATAATCATAATATATAGTAAGGCCAAGTAGCATTCCAGGCTAATAATCTGGTGCTTTCTAATGTTAGTTGTACTTATATTTTCTTCTTTCTTTCTTCTGCAGCCATTCCAGGGTGACAATTACTGTGACGCCATGAACAATAGAGCCTATTGCAACTACGATGGAGGAGACTGCTGCCATTCTACAGTCAAGACTAAGAAGGTATGGTCCACTGCATCAGGTGCATTGGTTGCACCATTATTTTCAAGTGCCAGTCTTGTGTAAGAAGAAGAAGCACGTTTATTAATCCCCATGTCTGCATTCCATGTCTGTGCAGTTAACACACATACACATACACACTAGTGAGCACAGCATACACTAGAGACAGTAACAACACATACCCAGAGCATTGGGCAGCAATCATAGAAATTCAGCAGGGGAGCATTTCAGGGTAAGATGCCTTAATCAAGGGCACTTCAGACATGGATTCTTCTTTAAGGAAGTACCCAACATGCCACATGATTGAACTAGTGGTCCCAAGTCTATTTCTTTAACCTTTTGGCCATGGCTGCCTCCAGAACTTTACCTCCCTGTTGGGTAATGAACCCCAGTCTTCAGGGGGAGATACTGCCCACTGATGCAGTAATTTCAGAATATGACCACCTCTGGTTTTGTCCTGGACATCACAGGTATCACATGACAGAGTTTGCTGCACTTATAAATCACACCAGCATGCACATCAGTCAGTTATTGCAGAGTGTAAAACCATCATCATGGGCAAAGGATGTGATTTGACTGATGTCTAAAAGAGTATGGTGATAGGACACCGATTGAAGCATGGTGGTGGTAACATCTCAGAAACCACTCACTTTGTAGAGCCACAGTAGTGAAGGTGTACCGAGAATGGACTTCTCAAACATTGAGTGCCTCCAAGAGGCAAACAGTGGTGCCCCACAGGCCATTGATGCCAGAGGGGAATGATGACTGAGCGAGTGATACAGAGCTCCACAGTGGACCAGTTAACCTCTATAATGTATCACCATGTCATGTGGCATCTGTGACGTCCCGAGCCAATTTCCTTCCAAACCAGAGCTGGCAATAATATATTGATATGACCATGTATGCAACAACTATATCAAAACCATGTTTTTCAACACTGAATATGACTCACTGAAACCTGCCCAGACATGGTTATCATAAGAGTTGCAGACCATTAGCAGTAACCCAAGTGTCTAATAATGAGACATTATCCAGTTCCATCCTCAACTCCTTCCGTTATCTTGCTGGAATGGCAGACAATCCTGGTCAAATTCTAACAAATGCTAGAAGGAGGCCCTTGTTGGGGCAGAAAGGGGCAGATAAATGAAGTCATAAACGCAGGGCGAAGCTGCAGACCCTTGCTTTTGCTCGGTTGCGTCATCTTGGCCATCCCACCTCGCGTCCTCTCCAGAAGACTGCTGTTTGTTGGGCAATTACTGTAGCCCTCCAGGGGGACGGCAGGGTTTTTCTTAAGAGATTGATGCATGAGGAAGTCTTTTCATGGACCCTGCTGTGGATGATGGCCTTTACAACCTGCAGGAGGAATGGGCCTTCTCCTGGAAAGCTGGCACTTTTAACTGCCTCCCACTTCCAGATGGAGAGCTGCGATTTCTCGCTTTTTGACATTGATTTTCTCGGATTTCTGAAATCTGAGCAGAACATGACCAAATGTGGTGTCAGCTGTCAGTAAACTAAACTAAAGTGCTCAAAATGGGTAACCCATTAAAGAGTTGCAGTAAGTTCAGGGTCATGCTGTTACTATTCAAGGCCATTTTCACCAACTTCTGATGGGTTCGTGAAATGAATGACAGAGCATCACTGTTGTTCACATAGATAGCTCACATGAAAGTGCATTGTCATGGAAAAACCCCAAACTGTCACAATCATTAAATTACTTGCTGAGGATTAACTGCCACATAACTAATCCTGATTAACAATGTAATTTTCTTTTTGATAGAATTACCTATTCTGTTTATCCTTCATAACGGTAGCTATGTGAGAATAGATTTGTGGGTGGAGCATCAGTTGAACTAGATTTGTCCACTATCCAGGCACCAAAGCAAACTTGGCAGTTGGTTGGAGTGTGGTGTTTATGATTGTTTAAGCTGATATGGTGAGATGTGTAGTAATCCCATTTCTGTTTACCTCCCTAATTACTCCCACCATCACTGCTCTTTCCCAGTGACCCCCCCTACGCTGAGGTAGGTGGTCATCCTCAACCGTGGCCTCTCATTAAGCGCTGTTTAAAGACTATGAAGCTTTTACAATTGCTGCTGACACTCTTTGTGCCTTCAGCCCCCTCTCTCTTCTGCTTTCTCGCCTCATTCTTTACCTCATGGGAGTTTTGAAAAGGGTTGGCAGCAGCTAAGACTGCAAGAACACGGACAGCGATGATTCATTAAATCCAGGCCTATTAGAGGATGGTTTTTGGACGGTTTGTTATGTCCAAGCCGACGTCATCGAGCAGACACAGATCTCAGCAAGAGTCGAGCGTGCACCAGACGAGCCAGCCAGTGTTGACGGAAGGTTAAATTGCTCTGCAACTGTTCGCCAGGCTTCTGGTGCCCCTGCCTTTTCTCAGTACTGCGTCACATAGTTATTGTAGGAAGGCCTAGAGTGCTGGGACCAAGCCACAGTTTGATGGGATAGAAGCATTTCCTCTTTTTTTGTATTAGCCTTAGAGCGACTCGGATTGTTGGTTTTAGGGTTTTTTTTTTACCCACAGTTATGGTCAGTGATGAACACATGATGTCATTTTTAAATGCTTTGTCCTCAGTTATGGTTAATTAAAACAAGCTGAACTATCTATAATTCTGACATTTCTATTGATACCACATGTTTATAAGTAGAACAAGTACTACAGAAGATATTTAATTATGTTTTTATTATAGATTTGAATGTGTGATCAATGACCTGCAAAAGTTTGGGTACCCCTTTGAACCACTATTATAATTATTATTAACCATCATCATTACTTGTCATTCTTACTATTGCTACTTTAACTATACTGTATATGTACACATGAACACACCAGCAGGCTTATAGGATGGTATTATTACTGTTTATCAAGAAAAAGTTGACCAGAGGAGCAGGGGCGTAGCAGCAAATTCGGGGCCCTGTACACTCTCAATGTCAGTGGGCCCCTATAAATGCCAGTAAACGAGGCACATGAGCAAAAAAAAAGGGGGGTATTTATTTAAATAAAAAAGCATAAATAAGGTTTTAAGCTACAAACAGATCAGATTATGTTGATGTAACTATTTACATGTTGATATATGCGGCAGAAATATTGCTCTGTGGATAATTTATTAAGTCTCAGCACAGAGATTTACTTTTAGCTCTGCTGTGTTAGTAGACAATAGGCTTTAGCACACGCACTGAACCAAAAGACTAACTTACGTTAGTGGCTCATAATTGTCTTTATACTTACAGCCGCAAGCAGCCTGGTTGGCAACTAACTAAACTAATGACTTCACGTGTAACAGGACTGTGACTAAATTCATTCCCTCAGTTGATATTATCAATATATTTGAAATATGAATTAATAAATAATTAATTTGAGGGCCCAATTCATTCGAAATAAAAACAACCAAACCAGGATTTTTATGGGCCCCTCTCCCTACTCGGGCCCTGGGTAGTCAGGTCCACTTTTCCCCCCACTACCATGCCCATGCAGAGGAGGATGGGTCCCCCCATGTGAGTCTTGATTTGTCAAAAGTTTCAGTACTATGAATAGTTGAGTGAGTAGAAAATCGGCTGGTCTCCAAAAGGCATAAACTTAAAAATAAAACATTATATTCAAACAAGATTCATGTTATTTTGTACAATTTTAGAGTGATGAAGGAAAATAAGCTCCATGCAAAAGTTTGGTCACCCCAAGAGGTTTTGAGATTTGAGATCCTAAATAACTTTGACCTTAATTAGCTTGTTATAGTCATGTCTTACGATTTTTATTAGTAAAAGCCAGGTAAAAGCTTTACAAATGCTCTAACTACTCAAACTTTTTCCCAGCAATCAGTAGCTGATTACTGATAATTGATTAACAAAGGCACTTTTGAACAAACAGACTGCTGAATGTAATGAAAAGAACACCTCTCTAGCTGTTAAACATGGTGGTGGATCAGTCATGATTTGGGCTGCTGTTGCACTCAGTGGAAAGGGGAACATTTCACTGGAAAAGGAAATAATGAATTCAATTAAATACCAGTAAAATCTGGAAGCAAACATCACACCATCTGTAAAAAAGCTAAAGATGAAATGAGGACAATACCTACAAGAAGACAATGACCTTAAAACACACCTCAAAATCCACAAGAGGTGCAAGCTGAAGGGTTTTATCTATGGCCTTCACTGTTCCCTGACTTAAACATCATATCTCTGGATAGACTTCAGAAGAACAGTACATGCAAGATGGCTGAAAAACCTTAGAAGCTTTTTGAATGGACGCAAATCCCCCAAATTAGAACTGAGAGACTCTCAAAAAGTGTTTACAGGCTCTCATATTTGCTCAAAGTGGTATTGACTATAGGGTGCCCAAACTTTAGCTTTGAGCCATTTTTTTGTTGTTATGAAACTGCAAAAAGGTATGAAAAATTGAAGAAATTCACAATACTGAAGAAATCATCTTTAATTGTATGCCTTTTAAAAATACGTCTTTTTCTCGCTTTTCACATTGACAGACATTTAGACCCAGGGTGCCCAAACTTTTGATATGAGATTAAAATAAAGAATTTAATCCATTTTAAAAAGTAAAGCAAAATGAAACAAAATAATATTTTCTAGTTCTAAGGGTTAATACTGAGTTTGCCTTGCTTGGTTCATCACTTTGAATTGCTAGTTTGGGTCAAATATTTGTTTTTAGCCATTTTTCACCTCAAGTTGCCAAAGACTAGCGCTTAAAGGCAAAAAAGTGAACTCCAAGCTTTCCCAGAGTTAAGGCAAGACTTTTCTGACATCAAAGAGCTAATGCCCACATCCTTGTAGAAGTGCAACACGTTTATTGTGGAAAGCCTTAAGTTGGTGGGATTTTCCTCCCAGGTTAGAGAAATAACATGCAGCCGATAGTGGGTGGGCTCAGCCGCCACCTTCCCAGAGTCTGCATCTGATCTTCTCGAAAAACTCCCAGAGCTGCAATGATAAGCGGATCACCTGCCGTCCCGGCCCAAAGCCTCATTCGGCAGCCAGGCATCCAATCCTGGCAGACCTTGAAGCAAATATTTCAGTCAGGTTTTGCAATAAAGAAAAATTCCTGTCCCTGGTAATAGCCGGGATTTGGGGAAAAGATACAGAAAATTGCTGAGAACGAACCAATCATAAATCGATTGATGGACTGCCAGAGTGCAATGTCTACAAAGGTTAGGATGAGAGATGATGGATGGACGGTGTATGAGTGAAGGACAGACTATACAAACCATTGCTGTGTAATTACTGTCCTTGGCTACTGTTGAATCAACCAATGCGGCTGTTATTTTGTCCTCATTGTGTTCGGTATTCTCTATTAATTTCACTTCATTCATACTCTGAACAGTAAAAGCCTATAAACATTATTCAGACCATGCATTAGTGCAAAGATAAGGCCTAAGTCTGACTTGCTATGATCTATTGACTCTGAATTGCACTTAACCTCTCCCCGTCATTCCTTAAGTGTTTTGCCGAGATATGCGGGTGAGATACTATATGACTATTTGTTATTCTTTGCCAATTACGCTCATGGCCACCATGCCAAAAGAGGCTTTTTTTGAAACAGCAGGGAACGCGCCACCTGATCTTGATTCAACTGGAGAACAGATGCTTTGTGTGTGCTGCAAAACAAAAAAATTAGTGAAACTGTTGATGAGAAACACTGTCTTTTTGACCCTGTACCATCTGACTGCTGTTTGGGAAGTGAAATATTTGATCTCAAATTGTTTCCACATGTGTTTGATCATAATCATTAATTTGTGCAGGGATAAAAGGCAGCACAGGACATTATGGCGTTGAGTAATAATGAAGTGGGAACTCTATGTTTAGTAGCGACTGATATTTAGTATGTTTTCCATTAACACCCTGGAGTTGATTTTCCCGCTGGCTGCGTATTAAAAAAATTCCATGCAGACACGTATTTAACTCTGATTTTGTCCTAGAAACAAAACAAAAGATACTCCGGAAACTTTCAAGGGACTACATTTCAAATATGTTTATAGCTTGAATTGAAATATATGTTTTTAGATTCTTGTGAGAGGAGCTTAAATATGCAGAGACACATCTGTGAGAGCGACTCAGACAGCTGTGCATATTTTCCCACCAAAAGATGCAGGCTGTCATTCATATGAAAATGACATGGTAATTCTGGACATTTCATTGGTGTGTTCACATAGCTAGCAAAATGTTTAATATCTGGTGATCAGGAATTTTAGGTGGAATTTGGGTTGTTGTGTAGCAAAGCTAAATACAGTCTTCACAGAAAGCAAGATATTACATGAACGTAGCTAGCAAACAGCATTAAAACAACTGAAGTTGGGTGTAGATTGGGTGTAGTTGGAATAAAGCTTCATCAATTCATAGAAAGTACATTAACGTAGCTGACCAGCAATGTTACAACCACTGAAGCTGATGAATTTTGGATGGAGATTGGGTGCAGTTGGGTTAAAAATTAACATTAACATAGCATGAAGACATCTGAAATTGCTGAGTTTGTGTGTAAACTAAGTGTAGTTGTGTTGAAAAGCAACATATAGCCTTGATAGTTACTAATGAACATTCTACTTATATTTTCAATGTCAGTACAGTAGCCCCTTGGGCAGAGTATAGATAGGTCAATTGCCAATCGAATGTTTACATATTCCTGCATACTTGTTGTTTTTCCTAAGAATACGTCCTAACTAGGTAAACTCAAAATGTTGTGAAGCACGCACACTTTGCGTGTGTCTCCGTACTGTGCTGGGAATGACTCAGCTGTGCCGTAACTTGTGACACGCCACACGAAAAAGAAAGTGCTTCCAACAACCTGGCTGATAAAATCAGAACACTCTTCCCCCCCTTTCTCCAAGGCGAACCCCTTCGCGGCTTTTCGCTCTCCTCCAGCGCGATAACCTCGGAGTGAGGGAAGCAAAAACACTTCCCTCTGCCTGCCTGTTTGTTTTCTTTCCTTATCTCAACCCCCTCCCCCCATCCACCTCCCTCTTCCATCTTCTGCTGGATTTGCGTATTAAGGAGTTCTGGATGACTGGCTGTGTATTATTCCTCTCCGGGACTTTGAAGGTGCGAGGCTGGCTGCACGTAAGGTCACCGCAGGATCCAGCACTAATGACTACAAGCTGTTGGCTGGGTACTTGCCAGCCAGCTGAATGGATGGATGGATGGATGGATGGATGAAGGTAGCGGCAGGGGTAACGGGCTGCCCTCCATCTCATAGGCCCTCATCCCCCAGCTCCCATTAGAAGGAATTCCTTTCTGTGAGCGAGAGGGCTAGTTCGCTTTTGAGTTTTTGGCAAAAAGGATGTGAATAAGGGGTTGGGGTCTTCCATTGCTGTACTAAAGTCTCTGTGTTATTGTACTGCAGATGTTATTCAACAGCATCCCAGATTGATGTTTAATAAGAGTAATTCAGGCTGAATGTGTAATAAAGGCCTGGAAAAGGCTTCAGACCCTTATGATCTTTTGTTTCAATGCCAGGAAAAGTGCAAAATACATCAAAAATGTTTAACAAGATAACAATACAGTATATAATATGTACCTCCTCTTGTACCCAGAAAGCAGGCAATTTTGGCCTAAATACATCCCAAATAAAGCGTTTGTGAATCATTTATGGCAATGACGAGTATATTGTGGACCAAAACTGGCATGTTTAAGGTTTGTCATTGCTTTTGAACTCTGGGCCCAACATGTAGCCCAAATGCAACCTAACATCTGAAATATCTTAACACTGTTTCTGTTTTAGGCCAAAGCTGACTCAACTGTAGCCAATAAACTCTATTAATCTTGAGTTGTGGTTTAATTCAGGTTTAATTGAGGCTGTTTTCCTGCACCTGGATTTAAATGAAGTCATCACTGTCTTTCCATGGCCACTATTTGGGCCAATGAAAGTTGCCAGAACAGGACCTTCCCTTGTTTAATAGCAGATTACTTAGAAATCAATTGTGGTTCTGTACTAATGTTGTGTAATCTGGACATTGAACAGAATCTGTCCACTTCACTTTTGTATACCACTGGTGATAACTGGTATCTGAAGGAAATATTGCATGTGGCTTCTGAAGAATTGACCCTCAGTCTCCTCACAGGACCCCTTCGCTGGTCCCCTTTATTCCACAGTGCACTTTACTTGGCTGTTTTCTTAATGTCATTTCTGCTGTAGCTGTATTTACAGTGAAAAACCCAAGGATACAGGAGGCTTCAAAACGGCCAGACTTTGAAGTGTAAAGAAAATGTTAGCACACCAATTTTAAGGGTGGAAAAGGCTAAACAAATACAGAGGCTCAGGTAAATATCAATAAAGAGTTATGTTTGCATGGAATTTCACAGCTGCCTTTCTGACAAATTAACACTGACACAGAGTAAGTCAACCGTATGCTATGGATAGATGTGGTTATTTAGGCCATTTTACAATATCTCAGAATATAAATGCTCTTTAAGTGAGAAGTGGTATAAAAATACATAACATTATACCTTTACCAAGATGAAAAATATGAAAACTGGATTGCACCATGTTTACAAAAACCAGTCTTCAGTTTTTCATTGAATTGTGATAATAGAATAGCATGTAATCTAAAGAAACACCTAAATCTCTGATGGATTTAAAAGCAAGTAAGGATTCAGAAATATTATGGCAAATGCATAAGACATTTTATGCACTCAACCAGTTCTGTTGATAGGATCAACCTTATCAAGTAGCGAACAAGACCTGGGCAGCCAATGCTTTTAAAGACATATTAGGTGTGCAGTGTTTTGCTTGAAGTTCTTAACAACGAACCTGCAAAAATAAAGGAAAGCATCTCCAGGGGCCAGTTGGTGAAGTTTTGGGGCAGCGAGCGTGCCACTCATACCTTTATTTTTTATAAGACTTAATTATCAACGTATGTTGAAGTTGCCACGCAATGTTTACGACTATAAAAACCCCATCGCCAAATGAGCTGTTCAGCTGGCCAAATTCTTTCCTTTAATCCCCCTCCTCTCACGACGGCAGAGCAGAACTGGCAGGATGGGGGCGAGGCAAAGGGGGAAGGCACGGGGCCTTGGCCCAAATTGAGAGTTTCTATGAGTTTCATGAGAAGGTTTCCCCCACAGCTGAGGCTGCAAGTCCCATACGACTCCACTCCCCACAGGTTTAATGGCTCGTCTACAACATTCGTGCCAAATGCAGGAGTGCTAACGCTGACTGGAGCCTCACAGCTCACTTTTATTCTGAATGGGAATGCCTGCACCAGCCAGATTCTGTTGGAAAGCACCTTTGTATGATGTTAATACTCATTATGTGCCACTCGTAACTATCAGAAACCAGAAAAAACTTGGTGGAAAGTGTAAACAATGAGGCAATGTAATCAAATGACAGTAGAATTCCAAGGAATACTGTGCACATTGCTCTTTATGTTTGTGTATAAATCCAACATTTTAAGCTGAAGACATTTGAAAGTGATTTTGAAGAGATATAGTGTTCTGTCATAGCTCCCAGGTTGAGGAACTCTCTGTGTGTTCCCCCATCTTTAGCCCCCTGACTCCATTTCCCTTTAACTTTAACTGCACCCTGACACGTAGATGCGTGAGCCTGCTGTTCCTGGGAGGTGTGCGTAGTGAGTTGAGGACATACACACTCTGTCAAAGAGCTGTTTTGTATGTGTGTGTTCGAGAATGGCCCCAGCACCATGCGGACTTTCCCTGGCCCCCCTCTGGGTGCCCTCGATCAGGGCCAGATGTGGCAGCTGGCCCGCCACCCTAAGGTCAAGGTCAAAGGAAACCATGTCAAATTTGCCACCCACCATCGCAGGGTGATGGGGAGATAAAGAGGCAGAGTTTGAGGGATTTCAGCAAGAACTCGGAGAGTACTGTGAGGGAAACGAACAAGAAACTAAAAGAAGAGTGAAATATTTGATGGGACCTATTTGCATCAGCATTTGGTACAGTTTCTCAAGTACTTGTTGAGATTCATATTCTGTCATATTTTCTCTTGCAAGGTCCACTAATAAGTAAGAAAATGGCATTGTAGTGTTTGTACAAATCTTTTAGGATGTTGATTGAGGAATAATTGTCACGGACATTCTCTCATGTTCGAAACCTGAATATTGGACTATTTGTTAGGTGATGTAATGCACATTATCATACCTTCTCTACAGTTCTGAGAACATCTAGCGGATGAGTAATTGTCTGTGCAGGACAGTGGATCTAGGGAGGAATGAGTAGTTTCAGGTTATGTAAAGAGAGAGACAAGGCTCCACTTAGGCAGAGGAAATGCCACTCAGACGATTGGCAGCTGGCTTTGATACATCTGCAGCTCTTTGCTCGTAAAGGTTTCGCAAGTAAGGAGGTTCTGGGAAGCATACATAAAGGGCGATTCCTCACTGAAACATGTGTCTCACTGCATAGTGATAAACATGATTGCTCCTAGAGCAGCTTGTCCTTTCCAAGCTTCTGTCCATATCTCCCCTGCTTTTGAGAACTGATTCAGGGCAGGAACCTTGACTTAGATTTCCCAATTAGGACTCAATAATCTTACATGCCTAATCTATTTGGTTGGGTCTGGATGCTCCCTTGCCTTGCTTGGTAAATCTTTTTAGTTGTCAGTTGTGGTCCTGTGGTGATCTGTTTCCTTTAATGGGCAGATTACAGCTACTGATGAATTGTGCATCAACAGATGAGTTTGAGTCTGCAACCTTAAACCTACAGATGTGAATGGTCAGTTACTGTAAGGGTGGTTTTATAGTATCTAGGTATTTGTAATAAATCATTACAATGCAGTGATGATACACAAATATACACTGTTATGTTGCTAAAAGTTGTTTTGCCCATGGCCTGGGTTTCCTGAGTGTAAATACTCTCTTCATGATTAGGAAAGGCTGTTCAGGCACAGCCACACAGTGTTATGAATGTGCAAGTGTGAGGGGCACATGTGGTCCTAGTTTTGAGCAACAAGCAATGCAGTTGATGTCAAAAAGCAGCTGAGGCCTTCCCCCCAGGGAGGCGACGTCGCAGCAGCTGCCGTCGGTGACGCACTGCCAGCGTTACACTGTGACGTCAAGTGCCACTGGGCGTGGGCAAAATGACATTCAAATTCTATTTTCAATCCCATCTGAGGGGCTCATCAATTTTTCAAGCCATTGACACTTCCAACACCTTCCCCACGCCAGGCAGCTGTTGCTGGTGATGGCTGGCCAACAGACGCTTTCCACTCCAAGCTCAAGGGTTTCCTTGTGTTTGAGCAATCACAGCAGTTAGTGCCTCAACAAGGTGCCATGCAATTGCATTTTTTGGATCAGTGAAATGTGTGGTTAACCAGTTAATACCTTTCACTTTGCTCCACTTAAAGATTTGCCATTAGTCTCCAGTAGTGAGGTCAATAACTTCTGAAATGTATCATGACTTGTTGAATAACCTGGCAGACTTAATGCTTCTTGTGGAGATGATGTTCGCTTGGCTTCAGGAAACAATGTGACATAACAGTGGAGAAAATGTACAACCGCAGACCCTTCAAATTAAATCAAATCAAATTTATTTATAAAGTGCTTTTTACAACTGATGTCACAAAGCAGCTTTACAGGGTTAGTAATAACAAACACCAAATCATTAATCCCTAATCCCTGGTGAGCAAGCCAATGGCGACAGTGGCAAGGAAAAACTCCCTCAGAGCTGGAGGAAGAAACCTTGTCAGGAACGACACTCAAATGGGGGACCCATCCTCCTCTGGTCAACTAATTATAAGTTAGTGATAAGTCATAATCATATGATGGTGTTGTAATGCTCAGGTGAACTGATATGGTGACAGTAGTGGGATAGGAATGATGATGATAATGGTAATAATGATAACAGCCAGCAAAGTCCATATAAACTCCAATGTGGGCAGAGTAAGGCATCTGGAGAA
This sequence comes from Crenuchus spilurus, assembly GCA_036984385.1. NCBI lineage: Eukaryota > Metazoa > Chordata > Actinopteri > Characiformes > Crenuchidae > Crenuchus > Crenuchus spilurus. Next base: position 29,356 of record BRDA01005363.1, on the reverse strand, counting down.
GGCCACAGTAGTTAGTTGTTAGTGGGCAGCTGATCCAGGGAAGCATGATGCAGAGAATAGTAATCAATCTTCCATCAGCCTTGGACCAGACCAATGGTCAATCACTCACTCGGAAAAAGACAAAGATGAAATTAGTTCTGTTTGGATGTATAGAGCAGGGGGATTATGAGACATATCAGAGTGTGGCTATTGACTCCGGCAGAACTATCTAGAATAGCCTACCTAAAATTAGAGAGCCAGAAGGTAAACAGGCATGGGAGCTCCCCAAGACACTGGCATCCCTCTGCTCACCGTCAACAAACCTGAGTGATCATGTGAGCAGCGGTATGACAGCCCCATCATCTCAGTTCACTATAAATCCCTACGCCAGTGCACCCCTGGACCTACAACCTTTCTATAATGTAAAGTATTAATTACCAAAAGCTAAACTAAACAGATATGTTTTCAGCCTAGTCTTAAAGGTTGATACTGTGACTGAGTCCCGAACATTGTCTGGGAGGTTATTCCAAAGATGAGGGGCCATATAAGAGAAGGCTCTTCCCCCTGCTGATGATTTCTGAATTCTGGGAACTATCAAGAAGCCAGCACCCTGTGACCTAAGTAAACGAGATGGTTCATAATAGGAAATAAGGTCTTGTAAATACTCAGGGGCAAGACCATGTAGCGCTTTATACGTCAGTAAAAGAATTTTATATTCGATTTGGTATTTAACTGGAAGCCATTATAGTGCTAATAGAATTGGGCTAATATGATTACATTTTCTGGTTTTAGTAAGAACCCTGGCTGCTGCATTTTTAACTAATTGAAGTTTATTTAGGTTTCTGCTTGAGCATCCTGATAATAGTGCATTACAGTAATCTAACCTAGAAGTAATGAACACATGTACCAATTTTTCTGCATCCTGTAGGGATAAGGCATTTCTTAACTTGGAGATATTACAGAGATGTAGAAAAGCTGTTCTGGTAGTTTTAGTTATGTGTTGGTCAAATGATAAATCAGAGTCAATTATGAGACCAATATTTTTTGCTACTGAGTCAGGTGTAACAGTGAAGTTACCCAGATTTAAACTTAAGCCTGATAATTTATTTCTCATGGTCTTTGGGCCCAGAAGAAGGACCTGTTTTGTCACTATTTAAGAGAAGGAAGTTATACGACATCCAGCATTTCATGTCTTTTACACAGTCCTCCATTTTCTTTAAACTAATCCTGTCATCATGTTTAGCTGATATATAAAGCTGTGTATCATCTGCATAACAGTGGATAACAACTGATAGCTGCATAACAATTAATATTATGTTTACTTATAATGTGGCCTAATGGAATGGATACATCATTAACATTTACAAATTGGTAACGTTCTGTTAGATAAGATTTAAACCACATTAGGGCTGTTCCTGTGATTCCAACCATGTTCTCTAGTTTTTTTTAGGAGAACATTGTGGTCTATTGTATCAAAAGCTGCACTTAGATCAAGTAAAACTAAAAAGGATATGCAGTCTTGAGCAGAGGCAAGAAGATGATCATTAATCATCTTAATAAGAGCTGTCTCAGTGCTATGATGATGTCTAAATCCAGATTGGAACTTTTCATAAATTTGGTTTTTATGCAGATATGAGCAAAATTTTAGACATGAATGGTAAATTAAAAATAGATCTATAATTGGACAATATATTAGGGTCTAGATTTTATTTCTTAATCAAATGTTTAATAACTGCTAGTTTAAAAGCTTTGGGTACATGTCCTAAGTTATGGAATGAGTTTACTATTGTTAAAATAGGTTTAATTGTATCTGAGAGTGTTTCTTTAAGAGGTTTTGAAAGAATAGCATGTAGTCTGCAAGTTGTACAGTTTGATAAAGCAATAATTTTCTCCAGATCTAGTTGTGTTATTGGATTAAAAGCTTCCAGACTGTCTTCCAAAGCTGTGTTTTGTTCTATTTATCCAAGTCTGATAGCAGACAGCTTGGGTTTAAGGCTACAGATGTAGATTACTACTATGCCACTACTATGCCACTACTATGCCTCCACTGGGCTCATTCTCCGCCCTCAGCGTAAATGCTGCCACAAACACACTCTGCTCCACACTGAGCTCCTGTCTGGACAGATTCTGTCCACTGATATCTCAAACTATCTGCACTAACAAGCCACAGCCATGGCTTAAAAATGAATCCCTCAGGGAGCAACGCTTAAAACTCCAGGCTGCCGAAAGGAAATGGCAAAAAAGCATATCATGTCG